>PVIR01002027.1:0-109689 GCA_004026965.1 Petromus typicus
CCGCAGCCTCGCCAACATTTGCCGTTGGCTGATTCTGAGATGGCAGCCATTCTATGTGGAGTGAGATGAAATCTCAATGTTGTTTTCATCTGCATCTCTCGAATGACTAATGATGTTGAGCATTTCTTCATATGCTTCTTAGCTGCTCTTACTTCTTCCTCTGAAAAGTATCTGTTCATTTCAGATGCCCATTTTTGAACTGGGTCATTAAATTTGGGTGGGCTGATTTTTTGAGCTCTTTTATATATTCTAGATAGTAGCCCTTTATCAATCAGAGCCCTTCTTAACCTCTCCTATTTTCTTTGGCTCCTGTTTTCTCCCAGTCAGTGTTTCTTTTCAGTTATCCAGCTCCTACACTTTCACACCACTAACTTTGTTCACTTATCTCCGGCCGCATTTGCCTGGAAGAATGGAGACTGTGTTGCATTTCCAGCTTACCTGGCCTTTTCTGTACCAGATCTCCTCTGACAGGAAGTCTCCAACTACGGGTGGACTCAATAGCAGGGCTTTTCCAAAGGCAGGCTTCACTGGAAAAGCAACTGAATGGTTGGTACAGAAGGCTAAATTTTAATGAGCTTGACTTCTCCTGAGTTACTTAATATACTGTCTTTAAAGAAAACCATGTGTACATGGGCGTGCACCTTAAGCCCTGGGACAAAGTGTCTAATGACTTCTGATTAGGACAAAGAAGAGGGAGAGAAATAAATGCATCCAGGAGGAGTAGGTACTTGCAGACAGACATGTCAGGGCCAGGCCTTTATAGGCCCCTCCTCACCCCTGGGCCTGTCTGGGCTCTGCTGGGTAGGAGCTCTTTAAACCTGGTGGTACATCCTGCTTCCATAGATCAAAAGGTACTCACCCTCTTCTCATCTTGCAGAAATGTGTAACCCTTTCATTCAGCCATACCTCTTCCGATCCCCTGCTGTTTAAGCTCTATTCTTGTGGGGAAATTTATCTGATATCATTTTTCTGGAATGGAGGGGGCAGCAAGAATATATTCTCAGCCCTCTATCTGAGTTTGGGAAAAATTAATTTTCTTCCAGTAGCCCATTTCCCTCACTGATGGATGTTTTCATTTGTTGTTACTTAGGAAAATATCAAGCAGATGATAGCAAATGGCTTCTCTTAATTGGTCCAAGTTAAACAGCTTGCCCTGACTAAGGTCATGCTTAGGGGTGCTATGATCAGCTTTCCATGGAATTGTTTCCCAACACTCCCATGGTGTTGGAGAATAATTTGGGTCTACAGGAGCGCTTCCTCTCCAGCTGGCGTGGTGGCTTTTTTAGCACTTAGTCCCCTTCGGAGAACACAGAATCAAAATGACAGAGTTTCCCTTGGGAATAGAGGAGGCTTCCTAGATGGATGAGAAATTGGTGTGAAATGCCAGAGCGGAGAGAAAATGTAAAGTAATGTCACAAAATAGAGAGGAGGAGAATAAGCACCTGCTAGGGCCAGCGCCGTGCCCATGTGGGAATCCTAACCCTGCAGGCTGCCTGGCAGGGAGGTGATGTCCAGGATGACTCCGAAACAGTAAAGGAACAGTGAACAAGGGATACTGGAGCAAGTGCTCCAGGCAGAAGGACTCGGGGAAGACTGGAGATAGGTGTGAGCCTGGTGTGTTTAGGGGACCGTGGGGCTGGAACAAAGTGGTAGAAAATAAGATCTGTGGAGCTTTGGAAACAGAGACCCTGGAGCCATCTGTATTCTAAGATGCAGTTGGGTCAGATAATCCTTTTTTGTCATGGGCCATTGTATTAGTCTCTTTGTCAGTGCGGGGACAAAATATCTAAGGTCCAAAGCTTAAAGGAGGGGTTCATTTTGACTCATGGTTTCGGAGAGTGTAGTCCATAGTCTGCGGCTCTAAGGTGGAAATGGCCTGGTGGGAGGCATGGTGGGAGAAAGCTGCTCACCCATGGCGGTGAGGAAGCACACACGGAGAAGAGAGCTGGGGACAAGAACAAATCCTTCCAGATCAGACCCTGGTGACCTATCTCCCACTGGGCCCTACCTGTTAAGGCCCGTCCAGCTGTGAATGCATCACACGATTAGTCCAATGATGAGTACAGTGCCCCATAATGCCATCATCTTCCCCAAGCCCCACTGTTGAGCATATGGGACTTTGGGGTTATCTTAGATCTAAACCATAGCAGCTGCTCTGTCCACAGTAGGATGTTTGGCTTCCCTGACCCCTGCCTATGAAATGCCAGTGTTAAATCCCTTCCCTGAGGTTCTAACGACTCTTGACATTGCCAGATGTCTATGGAGGCCTCTCACCCTGGTTGAGAGCCATTGCTTGAAGAGAAATGGGGAGCCCAGACCTGTGTTCATCAGGGAGGTGGCAAGGGAGGTCCCCAGGGGTTCTCTGAGGTCCAGGACCTCTCCACTGTCCCCTTATTCACGTGTTGGACCCATACTTGTCAGGGTAGAAGCCACTTACTGCATGCCCCTGTGCCTTCTCACCCAGAGCTGGCCTGTGAATTTCTTATCACAAA
The DNA here is from genome assembly GCA_004026965.1 of Petromus typicus. Classification (NCBI taxonomy): domain Eukaryota; kingdom Metazoa; phylum Chordata; class Mammalia; order Rodentia; family Petromuridae; genus Petromus; species Petromus typicus. The sequence continues at coordinate 2,493 of PVIR01002027.1, forward strand.
TGCCTCGGTTCACAGTCTCTACCTCCAGCCTCTGCCACCACCCTACACCATCCTGATCTTCTTCCATCTCTGAGACGACTCTGCCAGTCCACTAGCACCCCATAATGTAATTCCCATAAATGTGGAGACTCAGTTATCATATTCAGCCTCAGAAACCCTGACTCTGACCAGTACCATTAGCACTGCTGGGTAAATGATGTTGTCCTCAGAAGATGCCTCGGGCTTCTAGTTCATGAAGGTAGATGCTGTTTGTCCACTTGTGCAGTGAAAGGTTGCTGGGCTCTATCTATGGGCAGGCTGGAATGCTGGGCAGGCTGGAAAGGTGGGGAGGTTGTGTCTCACCTGGGTGCAGCCTCCACAGTGGCTGACGGGAGTTAGTGGATGCAGTCGGTGCTCAGTGTCCATCGGTTCTACACACACAGTTTGAACCAACTGTAGACTGCAAATACTGTGTTCAGGAGATGAATTGTGTCTGCACTGAATGTGTATGGACTCCTTTCTGTCATTATTCCCCAGAGACAGTACAACAATGTAGCATTTACATTGCATTAGATATTAGCAGTAGTCTAGAGATGATTTTAAGGTGTACAGGACCATGTATATTCCATGCAAACACTTCGCTATTTCCTATCAGTCTGGAGCACCTGCATATTTGTGTCTTCAGGGGTGGTTGTGGCGGTGGGTATCATGGAATCAGTCCCCCAAGGACCCTGAGGGATGACTCTGCATACCCCGGCCTCCCTGTCTGGCCTGGTGTGACCCAGATGTCTCCTGGACTTGCTGGTGGGACTAAGTCTTAATTGTCTGAGGTGCTAATTTCTCTTTTGTCTCTTATTTCTCCCATCCCCTCTTTAGTTCCTACCTTCACCATCTACATAAGTTTGCCAAGGGTGTCGTAGTAAACTACCACAAGCGTGGTGCCTTGAAATAAGAAATTTTCTTGCTCACAGTTCTGGTGACAGAAGCTTCACCCAAGGCATTGGGTGGGGCCACGTCACCTCAGAGGCTCTGGGGAGACTGTTCCCAGTCCCTCCCAGCTTCCAGAGGCCATTGGGCTTCCTTAGCTTGAAGCCACCTCCCTCTGGCTCTGTACCCTCCTCTCTGCCATGTAGCACCTCCTTTGTCTTCTGTGGGGATCTGTCATTCAATTTAGGGCCCACTCAAGTAAGCCAGAATGATTCCAGGATTGTTTATTATACTTTCAAAGCTCTTTTGCCCAAGTGAGCTGCTATTCCAAGATTCCAGAAATTAGGATATGGATGTAACTTTGCAGGTGGGAGAGAGGGCATCATTGAACCTGCCCTGGATTCACTGCTTGCAGTCAAATCTTGGGGTTGACGGTGAGGGAGAAGGTGTTCCTGGTTTAAAGTGGGTCACCAAAGCAAGCCATCTCTCCCAGTCTCAACTTTGGTTTTCCCTTGCTAAAGCAAGCGGATCGGCTTGACAGTATTGTAGTCTCTTGCAATGACAGAGTTTTCTGTGACTTCTTAGCTGGAGGTAGGGTAAAGTAGGGAGGGTGCCAGGGTCCCTACCAGGAGTGCTACCCGGAAGTGCTGCTCTGGGAGAATACTCACCCAGACAGCAGTCCTCACCGCGCAGGCAGAGGCAAGGGATCAGGCCATCAGGCAGTGGAGGTGGGGTGGTACTTGCCATCTGGAGTGCTGGGGAGACTGTAATTACCGTTTGTTTCTGAATACAAAGGAAGTGTTCCATGGCAAAACTGGAGACAACAAGAATCTCTTACTTCTGGTGCCTGGCTGGGAATGCAGGCTTCCTTTGTTGTGGGGTCCTGAGCTAGGCAGGGAAGAGATAACTCACAAGGGCTCCCCAACTGTCCCCCAGGTGCACAGCATAACCTGGAGGGAGGGCTTTAACTGTGGCCTCCTGTTCCTTCTCCATAGCTAAGTGGACTGCTCCAAGTGTGTGTGCGAACAGGAACAGAGACCCAGGCCAAGCTCACCTCCGTGGAGCTGCTACGGGAGTATATTTTGGTAAGAAATGCGATCATGATAGAGGAGGGGTGAGTCCACTCTTGTAGGAGGGGCAGATATCTGAGCTTTTTCTATGTGAAAGGGGTCTTTCAAAAATCCCAAATCTGACTGGTCTCCTCTCTTCTTAAAACTCATATTTTTAATATAGTCTAAAGTCCTTGATACTTAATATAAGATTCTTTGTTTCTTTTCCTACAAAAAATAAAATTTCTTTTAGGTAGGCAATTTCTGTATGCAGACGGCAGTCTGGTAGCTTGCTTAGGTTCCTGAAATTTAATATTTGATTGAAATTATAAACTGAAAAAACAAAAAAAAAATTCAGCTCTTCTTTGAAAGTTTTTCTGATTCGCAAATGATGTTACTCTTTTGGAAAGAATTCTAACCAATCCTTCCAGCCACTTTTAAGGGGTCTTTGAATAGTGTCTGGCCCACTTACCAACATAATTAGACATTTTACAATATTTTAAAATTTAATCCATTCAATTTCCTTTTTAAGTAGCTTGATGATCTGATTTAGCAAACAAACCTTTCTGAGTTTGTATAAATCTAATAAATTAAATTTGTAAATATAGCGAGCTTCAAGTTCTTATGGTAGTTCCAAGGCCATCTGCAGTATAAACCATAAGCTTTTGACTTAAAATCATGTTTAAATCAGACTCAATTATGCATTTTAAATTAGGATCACAAGCCCAAATTCCATCAATATTATACTTAAAATACATAATATGCTGATTCCTTAAATTAAAAATATTGCTGTTGCAGTATTGCTTCTCAAAATTTTTTTGGTTTTTAATTGTAAGTCATCTAGGAGTTAAAATATTCTCTAAGAAGGGACTTACTTTTTTTCAGCTAACTAAGGTTGCTTTTTAGCTAAAGATTTGGGCTGCTTGGTCACCTTGCTAGGGTGCCCAGGATCCCGATTTCTCCTTATCACTAGGGACTTCATAGCTGAAAAGGAGTGGCTGGTCATGTAACAAAGCTAAGATGCACTAAGATTCTTAGTTAAACCTGGAGCTGTTGGACTCTTAGGAAGGAAACTGAAATGTCTTTTCCATGTAATGCTAGAGACTTCTGAACTTGACATTCTACTTTCTTGTCATCTTCCTAGTTCTAGTACCGTGGTGACTCTTACAGATACTAAAATTCCGTCACACAGCTATGAGATCACATCACTGGCACTTGCCCTGGCCTCTAAGGCCCAGTGTGAACTGTCCCTTGTTCCTCAATACTGTCCACCCTTTGTTCACTAAATTTCAGGCATATGATTTACTTTTTTTTTTTTTTTTTTTTTGAGACAGGGTCATGCTTTGTAGTTCAGTCTGGCCCTGAGCTCACTATGTAGCCCAGGCCAGTCTTGAACTCACAGCAATCCTCCTGCCTCTGCCTCCTGTGTGCTGGGATTACAGGTGTGAGTCACCACACCTGGCACTGTGGTATGTGGTTACAGTGATCGAACTCAGGACCTTGCACTTGCCAGGCAGACTCCAGAACCACTGAGCTAAACCTCCATCCCACATAACTTACTTCCTATTCCTTAAGTTGCCCAGGGCCTTTACACTCGCTGTCTGAGGGGTCACAAAGGCTCTGGGTTCAAGTCTTGCTGTGGCTGTCCCCTTCTCAGTGTTCCAGGTCTCCAGTTCAGTGTCATTGCTCACAGATACCTTCTTTGACCCTCAAGCAATGTTACCCTTGCCTTGCCTGCCATACAAGTCAGTCTGGATTCTGTTCCAATACTCTGTCTTACCACCTGCATTTCTAATTTTTTTCGTGGGTTATTATCTCATATCCCCCTTGGAATGTAAGTTTCTTGGGGAGAGGGTTCTAATTAGTGTGGCTCACCACCCTAAACTCCAGTGCCCTGGTATGTGTGAATATATGAGTTAAATGAATGAAAAAATAGTGTCTGTTAACGTATCATGGGTTTCTGTGCTTTTCAGGCCTGTGTTCCTGAAAGCACTCACCCCCTCAAAGTGGAGACTTGCCCCAAGGGCTGGCCTAGCCGTGGGGAGATAACTTTCCAGGACTATCACATGAGATACAGAGACAACACCCCGCTCGTGCTCAGCGGGCTGAACTTGAACATCCAAAGCGGGCAGACTGTTGGGATTGTTGGAAGGACGGGTTCCGGTGAGGACAATGCTGCTTCTCTTTCTTGTGGGCTGTTTGCTTCGAGTCTCCACAGCATGTGCTGGTTACGCCACACCAGAGAGTGATGTGTATGTGCGTTGGTTCGACTGTTATTTTCCCTCGAATCTCTTTACTGTAAATTAAGATTTCAGGTTGAATGGGTGTGTAGAGTTGGAAGCAAATGCACATCAGCTTTTGAATTAATTAAATGAGAATCCTTCTGGTGAGATGAGGCCCAAAGGACGAGTTGTGTGCTAAAGGCCCCCTCAGGGACAGGCAGGTTAAGTGTGACAGGGCAGCCTGGGGCCCCAGGGTGAGGAATTTGCCAGCACAACCATCCGCATGGAACCATTTCGTTGCATTAAAAATTCCCTTAATTAAGTGCTTGGCTGTGATGGTGGGACCAACTGATGTTTGATTTGTTGTTCCTATTTTCACTGTTCCCAGGGAAGTCATCGATAGGAATGGCCTTGTTCCGACTGGTGGAGCCAGCCAGTGGGAAGATCTTCATCGACGAGGTGGACATCAGCACTGTCGGCTTGGAAGACCTGCGCTCCAAGCTCACTGTGATCCCCCAGGATCCTGTCCTGTTTGTAGGTACAGTAAGGTAGCTGTTTTTGATCATCATGCATTCTTATTATTGGATAGTGATAGCAGACTCAGGGCCAAGTAAGACCCCGAGACGTCACTCATGTGGGTCTGTCCTGTCTCAGGGAACCAGGATCCTTAGGGACTCAAAAGTGCTGCTGGTATCTGTGTTTGAGTGAAGCCTTGGGAGGAACCAGGTAACAGGGCCTTGAGCCTTCCTGGTATTTTAGAATTACATTATAAGTAAGGAATATGCTTTTCTACGCAGGGTGTGCAGACTTCCTGGTTGACTGTGTAGAGCCCTATTTTATGCCCATGTGCTGGCACATTAGTACGAGTGGTTCCCCTACATCTGCCGCCATCTCAGGAAGTCCATTACCTCACTTCTAAAGCCTGAAGCTATCTTATGGATGTTAGGTCTGAGATCAAAGCAAAGGGACCCAGAGCTTCTCTGTTGGTCCAGCATGGGACCAGCTCTTCTCGTGAGCCCCTGATGTCATGTGGAAGCCCTGGAGGGGCTGGAGTATCTCCCTGAATGACTGCCTTGGCATCACCTTTTCGTGGGATCTCACTTTTCCCTACCTAACCTGGTGGTATCTGCTCTGTCACTGACTTATACATCCTGGGCCTCTTGCCTTGGGCTGAGAGGGTCCCAGCTCTTCCATATCACTCTTTTCTCCTCTGTGGGCTGCAGAGAAGCTGTAGCCCCACCTCTTCCAGTTTATAGGACCCACCTACATTCCCTGGCCCACAGTCCCTTCCTCCCTCCTTACCCCAGAAGTCCAGCTCTCTCTCCTTTCTTACACTGCAGGTACAACTTGGATCCCTTTGAGAGTCACACCGATGAGACGCTCTGGCAAGTTCTGGAGAGGACATTCATGAGAGATACAGTAAGTCTCTCAGGCTGTTTGCCATGAGCCCTTTTTCCAGCGCAGTGACCCAGAAACCTGGCCTAGATTTAAATTTGACCCGTACCTGGGCCAGCACGTGGCCGGGTTTATTTAGAGATACCATTGACATCAGTAATGTGTATCCATAGCAAGCAGTCCTTACTTCATCCCTTATTATGAAAAGCAACCACAGGTCCTATTTATTCGGACTCTGCAGTGACCCCTTGTGCATTATGTCACGTGGTCCTCATCACAACCTTGAGGTTGGTGCCTCTATCCCTCCTTTTAGTGATGCAGAAGTTAATGTTCAAGAATTACAATGTGTTTGGGCCAGCAGAGTGGAGACTCGCAGCCAGATGCCCGGATTTGAGAGCCTAGGGCATATCCTCTTCCCTGCACCTTTGCTTATCAGAACAGATGAGCCCTAGGAGGACGAAGGGCTGTCCACGGTCTGGAAATGGCAGGTGTGGCTGATGTGAGGGGCCTGAGCCATGGGCGACACAGCGCCCGGGGCCTCCCACAGCCACTTTGGGTTGTCACACTGGGTGAATGGGACCCAGAAAACTCTGGTTATCTCTGTTTTGTCCATGGAAATAGGACTCCCTGACAGCCTTTTCTGCTTGTTTGTGTGCTCACTGGCACTGTGTGGGCATCGTTTGTACTCTTTTGGTGAGCTGTCTGTGGGGTTCTGTGAGTCACACTGTGATTTTAAATTATTAACGTCCGCCTACTCCCTGGTCTTTCCCTGGCGCCTGTTTGCAATATTGAAATGATTGTTGTTTTTCACTTTCTTTTCCACAGGAAAATAAAGCAAGCTGATGAATGCAAGGGAAGGGGACAATCAATATAGATGACGCGGGACAATTTTATAGATCATCAGCATAAATGTGGCATTTTCTGTTTTATAGATAATGAAACTCCCGGAAAAATTACAGACGGAAGTCACAGAAAATGGGGAAAACTTCTCAGTAGGAGAACGTCAGCTGCTTTGTATGGCCCGAGCGCTTCTCCGTAATTCAAAAGTAAGGAAACAGAACAGAAAATGGCTTGGTCAAATTTTGGATGTTCCCCGCAGTGCCGCTCAGCCCAGGAGTTAGCACCACGTGTTGTCTTTCAGTGGAGACAGAGTGATTGAGTCGTTTAAAAACCGATCTCTGTTTCTCAAGACTAAGTTGGGAGGGGGCAAAAATTGAAAAATAACAGCCACTTACAGCAACAGCACCTTGCTCTCCTCAGCTTCGCCACGGGAGGTCTCGCGTAGGTATTCTCTTGCTCTCCTCGGTACTTACGTTTGAGAAACTCTGCCTCTCAACTTTTCCCTTTGTCCCTCAACAACTCTGAGTCCTCAGAAACAGTACCCAGGACACCGTTGAAGACCACCAGAATGGGAGATCTGTCCTGCCGAGCCTGATTTTTCTTAGTGACCTAGCCTGCCTCACAAACTGTGTTAGAGGAAGAGAACGCAGTTGTTTTAATGATCTCATTTTCCAAGTCCTTGTGGGGAAAGAAAACCAGAGGCATTTGATGCCAACTGTGGCTCTACAAACTGCTACATTGTCAGGAGTCTTTTCACATTGTGTCTATCCTGAGGCATAACCCCCTTTTGCAGAGGAAGGAACACAGCCTCAGAGAAGTTGTCTTGGCCAAGGCCAAGCAGAGTTAAAGGCTGACTGTAAGCTGTTTAAGTGGTGCAATCTGATCAACACTGTGCTGGGCAGAATAATGCTGCCCCTCCCAACATGTCCATGCCACATTAGCCAAGATCTGTGGTTCTGTCCCCCACATGGCAAAAGGGACTTGGCAGATGTGATGCGATTAAAGATCTTGAGATGGGGAGGCCATGCTGGGTCCTGTGGCCTCACGGATCATGTGTGTCTGGTGTGAGAGGCAAGCAGGAGGGACAGAGAGATGGAGACTTAATGCTGGGAAGGGACCAAGGATTGCAGGTAACCTGTCTGTGCTGGTAAAATCAGGCATGATGGTGTGGCCCTGTGAGGTAAGACCTGTGAGGTCTTACATCTGCCCTGGTTTACTTCTGTGAGTTTCGCGGTGGTGGTGATCGCGGTGGTAGCAAATGAGCCGACTGCGGCTCTCATACCACACGCTGGCTCATCCATGCGGCACTCCTTCCTACCTGTTTGTGTGGTTGGAATAAATCACCTGGAAAAGAAGAGTAAGGATATCCTCTGGCATGCCCTTCTGGGAAGGTTGAGGCAGTGTGATTTGACTTTCATTCTGTTATTCTTCTTTCTTTGGCGATGGGTGGCGTAGCTCATTCCTTTTCAGCTTTTCTTCTACTCAGGAAGCAGAGGCGAGACTATAAATTTCCCCTTTGGCATCACTTTGGCTTAGTGTGATTTTTTTTTAACCATGTCCCTCTCTGTAGATCATACTCCTCGATGAAGCCACTGCCTCCATGGACTCCAAGACCGACGCCCTTGTCCAGAGCGCCCTCAAGGACGCCTTCCGGGGCTGCACAGTGCTGACCATCGCCCACCGCCTGAACACGGTTCTCAATTGCGACCTCGTCCTGGTCATGGAGAGTGGGAAGGTGCGGGGCTACCGATGGCCTCACCTCCCGAGGGCAGCAGGGCGCTAGGATGCGGGCGGGTGAGTCTGTTTGCAAGCTTCCATTCTTCTCTGACTTTCAGGTGATTGAGTTCGACAAACCGGAAGTCCTCGCGGAGAGCCCCGATTCTGCCTTTGCCATGTTACTAGCAGCAGAAGTCGGACTGTAAAATACCCTGCAGCTGACTGAGCAGAGAAAGAAGAAAAGGAAGAAGAGGAAGAGGAAGCAGAGGGGGGAAAAGGGAGGGTGGAGGAAAGAGGTGAGGGGAGAGGGACATGAGGGGAACGGCCGTCATCTCAGCACAAGTCTGGCCATGGGCCTCTCGCCCACGGAACAGGGACCAAGCCAGGGCTGAGGCTGTGCCCACCTCACCTTCCTCCCCAGACTTTGGGTTGGTTCTGTGTGGTGACCAGAAGTAGATGAACCCAGTATATTAAAGAAACTACCCCTTACCACCTAGAACCCCAAGATCCTCACTGTCCCCTCTAACACCACCTCAGCACTTGCAAAAGGAAACATTGTAACATTCTGTTAAAGAGAAGTCACAGCAAAGGATGGAGATGCCTGGGATGGAGTCAGCAGAGAGGCTCTGGCCTCCTCCTCTGAGGGGAAAGGGAAGAGCTTTCTTTCTGTTGACTTCTGTTCCCTTCTCTCTTGATGGGGTGACAAGCAGGGACTACACAGATCTGTAATGTGAAAGATGGATTATAGTGTTTGAAAAAAATTTTTTTTTCAAAAATCATATTGTATGTTCCCATTGATCTATTAAAATAACCAGGAAAACAGAGTGCTGGAGTTTCTCTATAAATAACATTTTTATATTTTCTCGGTTGGTCATCAAAGTACAGAAAGAAATTAAGCTGTCCTAGAATGCTACTTTGCAATTATTGGACTGGAGATATTCAGATTTCTACACTCTTTCTTCTCAGAGATGCTCACTGCCTTCTCCCTTGACTCATTAATAAAACTACATAATTCTTCACAAAGTTAGTCTTTCCAATCACAAGCAATATGCAGAAAGGCATATTCTTAGTAACCCTAGGGTGAAAAATGCTAGCTCATGGTGACTTTGGGGGAAAAAAAACAGAACAAAATATAAAGTCCGTGCTGCTCTTGTTGAGTACTGGCCAGGAGTAGGTGGGTAGCATCCACAGTTCTGTCTGGTTTTTATTCTTCGGGACCCAGGCTCCCTGAAGCACCCTGGGAGAGAACAGCTTTTCTTCAACACTGTCTACTCCAGGCCCTTCAAAGTCTTAGTTCCACACCACCCACCCCCACAAATGTGGAGGAAGTCAGAGCCTGGTGGGCATCACAGCCAGCATCTCCAGGGCTGGATTTTGAGGGTTTCTGTCCAGTATGTCATCTTGTAGCTCGCTGTCAGCCAGGTTGTGGGCAGCTGTCTTCCAACCACAAGCCTGACTTTACACTGACCCCAGGCCAAGCCCCTGGTCTGGCGAGTGTGGTAAAGCTCCAGCTAGGTGGCTGGGCCCCTACTATGCCATCTGCAGGGGACGTGCTCTCAGAAGGACATGAGCGCGGGAATTCCATGCCAAGTGGACCCTGTGATGGGATACAAGTGTGTGTTTACATGATCTGCACTTTTCCCCATCATGTGACCTTGATCTGAGATTGTCAAACCCATGGCTATAGGCTCTGGGGAAGCTGAGAGTAGATCTCACTCGGGTGCACATCCAATGGCTTTCCTGACATGGCAGTCAGACCTGGCCCCTGCCCACCACAGGAATCTATGCCAGCTGTGTGGTGGGGTGGGGGCAGGGAATGCTTGGTTTTCTACCTACTTGGCATGAGCCAGACCATCAATCCATGGTTTTGAGGTGGCATTTCCACAAGGACGAGGTGGACCACCAAGACCCCATCCAGTTGCTCCTTTGGCTGCCTGAAAGATGAGCTGTCCCCTGTGGCTCCCTTTTTGCCCACGCTCCCTGGCTGGTCCTGGCCCCAGTGAGCACTGTTATCCGTCCTGATGTTGCTGGGCCCTTGTGATACGCTGAATACCATGAGAAATGTTTCTTCACCAATCATTTCACTGATTCTTTACCTCACTCTATGAGCTGCAAGCCAAGGTTCACTGAGGAGCCCATCTGTGGGCACTCAGGAAAGAAGGGACAGGGAGAGGACCTGCACCCTAACCATCAGGCTCTAGGGACCTTGCTGTCCTTTCTCCTTGGCCTGTTTCAGGGGCAGTGATAGTTGTTGGTGTCACGCATTGAGGATGGCAGGTTCTGGAGAAGTGAAACATGGGACAATTTCATGGACCCCACCTCCAATATGTGCGCAGCACCCTCCCAATTCCTGTTCTTGAAGCATCAGCGGAGACAAACTAGGTTGAAGAGTAGTCACCGGCACTTAGCCAGTGCTCCTCAAAACACCAGCCTAGTCCACTGAATCCTTACCTGTTCTTGTGGGACAGGGACTAGCCATAGTCCAGTCTGAAGGTTTGAGTCCTGCATGTCCTGAACTGTAGCCAGTGGCTGTAGAAGGCCTTCCTTCTTGTCACATGATCAGTTGCACGTGGCGTTGGACACTGTGGAAGCTGCCTTGTGACCAGGAGAGGGACCACTGGGCAGAACACAGGTCCTTGCCTGTGACATCGAGCTGCTGATTTACCAGTGCCATAGTCACCCTGTCTCTTGCTTCATTGCAAGAGGAAATATTTTCCTTCCTGTTGAAGCCAGCCTGACTCAGGCTTGGTGTTGCTTGTGTTCAAACACCACAAACAGTGCACACGTCTCCTTCCCGGAGGACTCTGATCTTGACTGCCGTCCTCACCCTGGGATCGGTAGCCACATTCCTCCAGACCGCGTGTGGCCCGGATGAACGAGAGCTCACATCCAGCTCACACGCTCCCCAAACCTCCCTGCTGTGTCAGAGCATTCCCTCACCGTCCTTCTGTGTCGCCCCAGATCAGAAGTGCTCAGCACGCTCAGATTTTACTCTTGATACTCAAGTGAACAAAGCTGAAATGGGGCCCAGAATGGTTGGTAAAAATGTGAACTGTTCTTTGCTAAGAAGCTGGAATCACTTTGGCTGGCACAGCCTGATTTAAAATGAATTGGAAAATGCAGGAGGTCAGTTTGGGGTCAGATGGACCATCAAAGAAGCCACTTTTCTTCTGGCCCTGTGTGGAAGGTCACTTCGGGGTGAGGCTAAATCGGGCACTAAAATCTTCAAATAAATGCTGATTTCCATGGAGAGGCCTGGCCTGACTTCATGATGAGCGTGTTGCCCACTCCTGCTGAGAAGCTTCTGCTCTGGTGGACCTGGCATTAAAGGGCCAGTCTGCTTCTACTGTTTGAGCAAAAAACAGCTTAGCCGGCTGACATTTACCTTCAGCTCCAAGAGCAAGCAGGGCTCAGGTAAGAAACCTCTGGCAAGAAACATACCGAAGAAACCTAAGTCTGGGTTGTAGAATTGCTTTGCATAAAAAAAAAATTTATTGTGGTAAAATATATGTTACGTGAAGTTTACCCTTTGAAGTGTGCAGTTTAATGGGTTTCGGTTATATTCGCATTGTTCTTCAGCTGTCACTACTGTTCACCTCCAGATTGCCTTCATCTTCCTGAGCACGGTGCTCGCCGAACTCTCCATCATGCTCTCCCCAACCCTCTGGTGCTGTGGTCTGCATGTTCTCACCAAAACTCATGTTGAAATGTAATTTCTTCCAAGCACTTCATACAGACAGGCTCATACAATGTTTGTTCATTTGTGTCCCACTCCTCCTATCAATCAGCATCGTGTTTTCAAGGTCCATCTGGTGGCAACACGAATCCGAATTTCATTCCATTATAAGGTCCTCTTAATAAGTGTGAAGTGTTCTCTCACTGTGATTTGGACTTGTATTTCCCTAATGGTTAGCTGTGTTACACAGCTTTCCATGTGCTTATTGGCCTGTGTTTCTTTTCTAGAGAAATTTAATAGGCAATTCTTGAAGGACTATTCTCACTGTGTCAACATGGACAGCAGCTCTGAGACTCGATTTATTAACTATGGGCTCAGCACTTGGCAGACAGCGTGTCATGAAGTCTTTAAAACTGTTCACAGGGCAAAAATGAGTCTTATTTGATCTGGGAGATTCTGTGCTTTCCCAAGGCTGCCCAGATGGTGACTAGAGGAACCTGGATTCTCACTCCAGCGCTGACTGTCTTAGGCCAAGATCTTTACTTTATAGATTAGGAAACTGAGGCCCCAACAGCCTAAAACTGGTCCACTTTGAAGAGTGATGAGGGGGCTCAGGATCCTGAATTCTAACTTAAGAACATGCACACACTGCTCTTTTTAACAGATTGTCCTCCAAAAGCCTGAGCCATAAAGAAAATTAAATAACAGTTCTCTTCCCCAGGAAATATAATGTGTTTGAGTAATGACTCAGGAGGTAGAGAGTAAAGTTAGGTAGTGAGTTCCTTCATCTTTTGTTTATTAGTTCATTCATTTGCTTAGTATTTAATCTGACCATTCATTCTTTTGATCCTTCCTTCTAGTAAGAAAGGAAGAGATGAGGCTGGGAGTATAGTTTGGTGGTGGAATGCTTGCTTAGCATGCACAAAGCCCTGGGTTACATCCCCAGGACAAGAAAAAAAAGGTAGGGGGAGAATGAAAGTTGGAAGAAATGAGGAGTCTAAAAATAATCAACATCATTGTAGGACATGTGTGCACTGAGAAGGCAATAAGGACCCCAAAGGGTACCTCCGGTTCCTGGTTGGGAAGCATCTGAGCCAAGACCTGGGGAGGAACATTGTGTGAGGGGCACAGCCTCTGACTGCCTCTTGGTCTGAGGACTGTTTGGAACATCATCAGATACATCACTGTCTGCCTCTTCAGACGCAGTTGGGGACCACCAAAGGCTTGGTCATAATTGGTAATGGAGAACACTCTATTATGGACATGATTAGGTCAGGTACTTGGGAAGAGTCCACTAGCAACCAAGAGAATCTAGCCTAATAAAAGCCCAGGCAGTCCCCTTGCAACAGAGCCAACTAAGCTCCAGAGGAGAGAAGCAGGGTTGGTTCTACCACTTCACCCTTCCCAGGACAAGATGCACATCCTGAGGGCTGACACGGCCAGTGACACACAAGTTCTGAGCACTGCTTGCTACTCAGGGCAGCAAGCTCTACCCTGGGCATGTGGTGGAGAAAAGCAGAGAGCCAAGTCTCTCCAGGCTCCCCTGGAATTGTTTGGGTCCTCTGGATAGCAGGATCATTTAGGAAATGAATGAGGCCACCCTAGCAGAGAGCACATTTTGCCTAGTGACTAGATGAGTTCTTTGATAAGTGGTCGTGATGGCGCTGCAGCCCTTGTCAAATTCTTCGGTTTTCTCTGATGCAGGGATTTCAGAGCCAAGCATCCACAGTCTCCTTGATGGAAGTGTGTCGTTGTCTGAGGTAATGAGCCAAAGGACTGGGAAGTTTGGTGCAGAAAGATGTGGATTCTGGTAAACACGGTCCCTGCTTCTCTCCCCAACTCCTCCATCACTCTGTAATTTAGTGTGCACCTGCTACCAGCGGCTGGGATCTTTGACTCTTCTGCCCCGACCCCTTAGCCTACTGGAGACAGAGTTCCCATACCCCAAGGAAGTCAACGATGTGTCCAAGCTACAAATCCAGGTCAACTGTCTGTGGACAAATTCAGCACCTAGGTTTTGGGGTGATTCTGAGTGCACATCACGCTTCCAAGTTTTCCTGTGAGCTCAGGCTGAAGTTAGCCTCTGAAGGATGTCTCTGCAATTGTCCCCTCTCTAGGTTTTTCCTCTTCCTCATCTTGCTCAGCCTACTTTTAGATCTTCCCTGAGGGCACTTCCTTGATAAGTCCTAAGCATGTCAACCCTTATTTCTAGGAAATCTAACCCATCACAAGTGCTCAAAGAAACCTGAGCTCCTACGCAAAACCTCGATTCCCAAGTCCCCACCCAGGACCCATTCTGCTTTGGTTTAGAACTTGAGAAGTTCATGTGATGCTAACCCTATCAGTTTCCCAAAGAGTAGATCTGGGGTCCAGATCAGGCCAGTCAGCGCCATGTCTCTGTGATGCTATGAGAAAATGGACTTAGCAGTGACTCAAGCTGGACCAGTCAGAGTGAACACCAAGATTTTAGCTGGCACTACAGGAGATGTTTATTCTTACATAATGGGTAAGTCAGAGCCTAAGGTATCAGGCTTTCAGATACCATTTTCAGTATCACAGCACATAAGGATATGGCACAGAAAGGTAGAGATCTTGGTGTGTGCCCTGGGCATTCCTCATTTGCCAAATGGCACAGTCTGTGTTGGTGAGTGTCAGCTTTCCATCATTATAACAAAACGTCTGAAATAATCACCTTGTAAAGTGGAAAGGTAGATTTCCGCTCCCAGGTGTAGAATTTCCAGTCTCTGACTTGTTGGCCTGTGGTAGGAATGAGTGATGGAGCAGAATCACCCACCGCACTGCCAGGAAGCAGAGAGGGAGACGAAGGCTAACTCAGGGCCACAGTGTCCTTCGTGGGCCATGACCCAGTGGTCCCCCCTGAGGTCCCATCTCTTGAAGGATCCTCCCCCTCCCACATCACCCTGGGGAGCAGGACTTCAAGAGCTGATGCCTATGCGATGCTCTGCCCCACAGCGCCGCCTGCTGGTAACCTCAGAGCCTCCTCATCGCTGAAGTACCAATATGTCCTCATCCTGCCAGCGCCATGCTGGGCTGTGCTCGGAACAGGGTGTAAGACTCTCACCAGATGCCGCGCTCCAGCCCACGGAGCCAGACTGGGAGCTAAACACTATTTCAAACCGAGATTTTCACTGCCCCAAATTAGCTCGTGTAGATCAACCTGACAGTCGTAGCGTGGGTCCAGGCCAGCTCCCGGCTATCCTGTCCCCCATCCTACCAAGACCTCATAACACATAAGCGATGAGATACTTACTTAGTGCCTTCATGGTTAGACATTGCTTTAAGAGTTTTACTTGGGTCACCTCATTTAATTCTCCTGTGTCATATGTTGCTGACAAAATCACTGGGTGCTGTCTTCTGAATTAAGTTTTAAAATTCACCCTGAATGGCCTCACCTTGTATTGAGAAGGTGGGGCCCTGAGGAGAGAATCCAGCCATGTGGACAGAGCCCTCATTTGTGGGCTTTGTGGGATTGATGCTTCATAGAAGAGCCATGGGAAAGTTGGTTTTCCCCCTTGGCCACATGTAGGTGCCAAAAGCACCATCTAGACCAGTGAGTCCTCACTAGACTCCCAGCATTCAGGTGTTTTGACTTTGGATTTCTTACCTCTAGAACTGTGAGCCATCCATATCTGTGGTTTCTAAACTGGCGAATAGTTTATAAGATCAGCCTGAACAGAGGGGCTGTAGAACAGGGGGTTAAGTAATTTGTCCAAGAGTCTTGCCTATTAAAAGGACCATGAAGTATTTTTAAGTTTTATACTTTAATCTCTTTTTTAATTATCACAATCATTTCTAAAACTGAGATTATCATCCCTCTTTTAGAACAACAACAACAACAACAACAACAACAACAACAACAACAACGAGCCCGAAACATAACAGATGAAATACATTGTCCATGGCCACGAAATCATTTCCAGGTCAAAGTTCATTCATAGAACCATAGAAGCTCAGCATCGGAAGGTGCTTTGAAGCTGGTCTGGTCCTGCTGCTCAGGTGACCGGAGGGGAGGCAGAGGCTTAAGGAGAGATGGGTTTGCCTCTAACAGTCCTGAGCAGGTCGGGGGCAGTTCTTTTATTCTACCATGTTTTTTGTTGTATCTGTCTCTACCTCTGTCTGCCTCTCACGAGAAACCACTTACCCTCACCTTCACACTTAACTCACCACTTCCCTCTAAACGCATAAAGAACAGATGGAGGATCCGTCACCTCTGCTGAGCTGTGCAGTGTTTCAGCTCGAACAGAGACGGCAAGGGGAACTCACAGGATCTTCGGAATTGTTAAAGAAGACTTCTAAGGACTGAGGTGAGAGACCAGCATCCCCAAAGACGAGAAGGGCTCCTTGACCCAGAGCTGTCTGGAGGACTTCTGTTCCCTTCTTTCTGCATAGATCTGGAGGATCTGGGAGTGCAAAGCCCGAGGATGCTGGACTGAGGGGCTGGCCAGGCAGACAGGCGGGCAGCTGAGTCACCCAAGATGGTGGCCTTCTGGAGATGTGGCCATTGCCTGGGCGCGGGGTGGGGGGGAGACTGCAGCCGCATGAGCCTGTAGAGAAGGTCAGAGAGAAACCCACACAAATGAAAACCAAACCACTCCCCAGGCAGTAAGAGAGCAAATCAGCAGAGACACCAGCTGCTCTCCTCCCCTCCGAAATGCTAACACAGGGTTGATGTGCTTCTCCTGAGTCAGAATCCACAGCCTGAGCCGGAATAGCGAAGGCAGCAGCATCTGAAAATCATCGCATGAAGAGGCCCAAGCAGCAAGCCAGTTAAAATGCCTTTCACGAACAGGTCCGAGCTGAGAACAGAAAGGAGACACAAGGAGAGATGTGTGTAGGGGAGGGCGGGTGGGGGAGTGGTGGGAAGGCACCGAGGAGTGATGGCCCCAAGTTATTTATTCAAAGCCCTGTGACAGCCATTCCAGAGACCAGCTATCTGATTAAACCGAGCTGGGAACACAGGGCAGCGAGTCAAGGGACCGGTACCAGAGAGAGGACGAGGACGGGAGCAAAGGGAAATCTGCAAACCAAGACGGGAAAGTGCGTGCTGCCGCATAATGAGGCTCTGCAGCTCTCTGAGCTGGATCCTTGGGATCGAGACTGACCTGGAGAAACCTGAGCCGAGGAGGCACACGGTGCCAGAGAAGCCCGGCCCACGCGGCCTCTGTCCCTTGCATGGAAGATGGCGGTTCCCTGGTGGTGACAGCAACTGTACAAAGGGACGAAAGCCGAGTCCCGCCAGCCTGGCCCGATGGCATTTCCAGAGTTAAAAGTAACCATAGCATGCATGTTTCTCACGTGTGTTTCTAGGGCTTCTGTTTCTGAGTTTCCTGTGAGTCGAGTGGGTCTCAGGCTGGGGAGGGGTTTGGCGCTTTCCCTCAGTGCTGTCTCTTTCCTTACCGGTGAACAGCGGGGAGAAGGCGCGCTATTCCTCCCTGTAGCAGGGTCAGTGGTCTCACAAACACTCCGTCAGCTTCACCTCTAGCTCCCTTTGTCACTGGGGGTGGAATTTTTGCATTTCCCTTGCAGTTTTGGTGAATACACTGAAGGAGAAGTGTGGTCAGCATCCACTGATGCTCAGAAAAGCCATGGTAAAATTTTCTTAAGGCCTCATCCCTGCTTTGGCCACAGATGACATTTCCAATGGTGAAGCCTCCATCATTCTGAGCTCCTGAATGCGCACAAAGAAGACTCCCTCCTTCCCCCTCTACTTCTACTACTCACTGTCCTGGACAGAACATGGCAGATGGGTGTGGCATAAACTTCTAGAGTATTAAATGAGGCCTAAAGCTGTGTTGGGTTGAGATTTTATTTTGGTGCCATGGCCCAGCATATTTGGAATAAAACCAGTATGCAGCAGGTACCAATTATTGTCTAAGCTGACACATCCAAAATCATTATATCTTTAGTAACCTGTCTAAGATTGGATTATTCAAATTCAACAAGTATTTATGAGAGTCCACTCAGTTCCAGGCACTAAGTCACCCCAGGGGTGTGATCGTGGGCACATGTGTGAGAAGTTTTACTGTATTTGGCCCACACATACCTGGAGAAGCCAGAAAACTTAATCCCACAGGTTAGGAATAGGTGGTATCCAGAGAACCTATGGTGGTGGCGTTCTTTTATTTTTGCAGTACTGGGGATCAAACTCAGATCTTTGTAGTTGCAAGGTAAGTGAGATACCACTGAACTAAATCCCCAGCCCTGGTGGTGTATTTTTTGGTCTGGTCTTTGAAGGAGATATATAGGAGAATCAGGTGAAGAAGGCTCAGGGCACTCAACATTCAGATGCAGATGCAGATCAGAGCATCTTCCTATTGCTTCTCTACCCGGTTAACTCATTTCCTACAAATCCTCTTCCAGAAAACTTTTCCCACTTCTGTTTCCTCCTCCTTCTACTGTATCCCAGCCTCAGCCTTGGCTGTGTGGCCTTCATCTGTGCTTCTCCACTGCCCTGCCCCAATCACGACACAGCACGATGTCATTTTCCCTTGTCTGTGTCTGTCTTGCTAATGGAGCCTCGTCATGACAGAGACTATCTCTGTATTATCTAGCTGAGGTCTTGGCTCATAGTAGACACTAAAAATAATTGTGGAAAAAGATCATGAAAGTGAACAGTTCAATATACAACAACAACAGCTGTGGACTTCGTTACAGTCCTACAGAAATCTGAGTTTTATCTGGGTCCCACTTCTAGGAGTAATGAGAAGAAAGATGACTGGAAGGAAATGGTACACAAAGCAGACATCCAGGGCCCCAGGGAAAGTGCAGCTCAGTTGGGAAAATCAGCCCAGCCAGGGGAGGACTGACCTTTAGAAATACAAGAAGAAACAGCAATTCAGCGTGGTAAGGTCAAGGGAGTCCTGGGAGTTATTGACTTTGTGAAATCATTAGTGGATTGGCTATTGACCGGAAAACAGCATTCTCTGAGATTTCTAATTTATCCAAGAGCCTCTCTAGTTTTCTGGAATTTCTTTTAGTACATTTAAAGATCTTGATGTAAATTCCTAGCATCATAGTTCTTACTGACGACTCCCCCAGGCTGAGACCTAAAACTGAATCTGTGCCTAGGAATCGACAGATACTTGAGGAACCCTTGTTAGGAACCAGATGTGCTGGGAAAGGGAGGACACCACGACAGATAGAACCCAGAGAAGTGACAGTCTGCTGGGAGAAACTGACAAAGACTTTAGGCCTGAAGAGGAGAGGAAAGATAACTGCACTTAGCTGACATAAGGTGTCAAGGAGATCCAGGTGAGGAGTCGGGCTGCACAGTGCCCTCTTTGGAAGGTTAGGATTTGGAAAGACAGCAAAGATCAATAATGATAGTAGCCAGCCTTTGTCTTCAAATCTAAAGGGAAATAGAAGGCCAGAAATTAGAGAACTATTGGAAGGTCAGAAGTCAGAAAACAGGTAAAGTTGACAGTGAGGAAGACTGATGGGAGAAGACAGACGGTTCTAGATGGTTGGCCGGCAGCTAGGCTGGAGGCTCCAGGGTACATGTCTGTTCGTTGTCAGCCATTCCTTTTGTGAGTGGTGGACTTGTTTAAAGACTCTGAGTCTGGATGTACATCTGTGTAGTTTTTCAGTCCATGATCCATAAACTGGAGTCCTGAACTGGAGTTGAGGTCAAGGGAATCCAGTCCAACAATCAAGAGTAACTGCCAAGCAAGCACACCAGTGCTTGACTGAAATGGTTCTGATGCAAGGAGACACACAAAGAGGAGCCTTCCAGGCACAACCCTGTTTTCTTTTCCATCAGTTTTGCTGCAGTAGCTCTGGACACACATTTCCCAACCACTCTGCAAAATCCATCATCTGAGTCCTGCTCTTCAGGTGTCTTTTATTTCTCTGTTTCCTCTCTCCGGATCCTGAATGTAAAGAGCTGATCTACCAAGCAGGATTCCTCTGGGAAGCCCAGGGGCAGGCCCAGGCAGCAGGGCGGTTAGTAAGAAGTCAGGACATCCTGGGAACATTTATCTATAAACACTTATCCCACCTCACAGAACAGGCACTAACCGTGTCAGAGATTTCCCGAGATGGCGCTGTGGAGCTTTCGGGAAAGAACCTGCCTCATCCTTTTAAAGGGTAAGATGAAGCCTCCCACCCCGTGTTGAAATTTAGAGGACAATTCCATGTATCTCTGTGACAATCAAGTTTCAAATGCAGGTTTGACTGAGCGTTTCATGGTTGATTTCCCTCCTCACTGCTTCAATACTCTCAACCAACTTTATTAAATCCCTGTGCTTTGATAGCAGGGTACGTGTTAAATTTTCTCACTACAAAATGATCTTATTTTGTAACACCGCAGGCACCATGTCATTAGAATACCTCTCAGGCCTGGAATCAATCCTGCTCAAGCCAAGTTGTTGAGAAAGCCTTCCCAGCCTTCTTCCTCTCGTCTCGGATGTGGAATTTCCTGACGTATTTGCCCAATCTTGAAGCATCTTTGCCTCTCATTCTCAAAGCTTGAGGAGACTAGAACTAATTCCTCAGAGGTAGGTGCAGAGCAGGCAGGTTGGTTCCCTCACAGACAACTACCGTGACAACAGTAGGCATTATCCTAATCTCCATGCTACACCGGAAGTCTGAGAACTGAAATTCAACACAGGACCCAAGCAGTAGACTTCACTCACGTCCCCACAGGGTGAGCCGTTAGAGGAAACTGGGAAGGATGCCACTCCAGACAGGTGGAGACTGGATACTATCCAGTCTTTCTTGCCTTATTCCTAATCATCAGTCTCATCTTTGCCTTCTCTTCTCTCAAGGATTCTGCAACAAGCCTGCATCTGGCACAGACATGAAGATGGCACTTCCCAAAGAGTGTTCTAATCCCTGAAGCTGGACTATGGGGAAAGTATTTTTCATTTCAATACTTTGAAGAAGGCCTCGGACTGTGGCCCTTTCTTGGAGATTGACAGTGCAAGTTAGCCATGTCCTAGTTTGAATTTCCCAAGGGCATTTACTGAGACAAAATTCCTATTTCAAGTGAGATGGGAAGGGAAAGAAGCCAGGGAGGGACGCCTTACAGAGCCAGCGACAACTGAGGCAGAGTCCTCCGGGGCACTCTGCAGTCAGTTACAACATGGCTGCAATGGCCTTCCACCTGAAGGAGGTGCTGCACAGCTGAGGTAGTTACACATCAGCCCTGTCGCTTGTTGGTTGGGAGCTGCTCTGAGGGGATAATAATTCCTGGATATCTCTTGTATATCATGTGTGGGTAGAGTGGGCCCCACAGGCCAAAGACTTAGAGATTTATGCATAGAATGGTTATAACAGCACAACGCATATACTAAATCTTGGAAACAGCCTACACATCCATTGACAGAATAGTGGATAAAGAAAACATGGTACCCATAGAGAATGGAGTATTACAGAGTCACAAAGAAGGATACGTATGAGTCATTTGTAGGAAAATAGATGTACTTTGAGATGTAATGCTAAGTGAAATAAATCAGACACACAACCTTAAACACTGCATAGTTTCTCGCATACGAGAAATCCAAAGTATTTTGTTTTTAAAAAAAAACAGATAAAAAATAGGTAGTAGAAAACAGAGAGAGAACCTATGCATATGGGAAGGGGCTCTAGACATTGGGGAAGGGCAGAGAGAGAGCAAAGGGGAATAAAAAGAACTAAAATGTGTTAAGTACATGCACCTACTCCCTAAGATGATATAAAATTAAAAAAAAAGAGGAGGAGGAGGAGGAAAGGAAGAAGAAAAAGAAGAGGAGGAGATGGCTGAGGAAGGTGATAAGGGGACAATGGAAGAGCCAGGGACTGGGGCCAAGTCCAACCTCTGCAAGATTCACAGACCTAGCATTCTCAAAACTCACTTGGCCACTGAACTTTCTGTTTTCTTTTTCAAGGGATGTCAAATCGCACATTGTATAAATGTTGGAGAAACTTGAGTCAAATACTTAGCAGGCATATAAAACCAAAATCTGGATGTGTGGCTATGATCTAAGAAGAACTAGAGATTTCCAGCCAGCAGAGAAAAGGTGAGGAAGACATCTAAGGGATGGCATAAGTCTGGGAAGCACTGCTGCTCAGGGGAGCACAGGGAGTCTTGAGATAGCTTTGGAAGCCAGTGCACAGATTTGGCCAGGGAAAGGAAGAAGTCTGCAGTGTTGGGCCACCACCAGCTGGGAGTTTCCTCTCAGCATCACGGTCTCCTGGGTGGGAGTGGGGAGGGGTCATTTCGCAGGAGGCTGGACACTCCAGTGCAGTGACTGTATGGCCTTAAGGTCTCCAGTCTGAGTCATCTTCCCCATGTGAAGCACAGGGTGAGGTGAGAAGCTGGGGCATTTATTTCCCAACCTCCCTGCTTCCTTGATGTTTCCAGCACTAGTTGTGTCTCTCAGCAACCTATGGGCAACTTCTGCCAGAACTTAGTCTCTGCTGAGGACCCTGAATGAGACAAAAGGTGCAGGACTCACTGCAGCGCATAAACTATTTTATTTGCTCACCAGCATGACTGAGTTCCCTACTGTCTCAGTCAGTTTTCCATCACTATGACAGAATTCCAGTGTCAGTGGAAAAAAAGATTTATTGTGGCTCATGGTGTCTTTAATCCAGTCACCTGGCCCTGTTGTGTTGGGCCTGTGGAAGCCTGTACACCAGGGTGTAGATCTTACTGTGGTCAGGAAACAGGGAGGAAGAGAGGAAGGGGGGGAGGGAGGGAGGGAGGGAGAGAGAGAGAGAGAGAGAGACAGACAGACAGACAGAGAGGGCCCCTTCAAGGACCCGTCCCCAGTCATTGCATTCTCTCCCACCAGGTCTTACTTCTAAAAAGTCCCCCATTTTCCTCCCATGCCACACACCAAGGACCAAGCCCATTATGCATAGGTTTCGGGAGACTTTCAAGATCCACACAATGACACCATTCATTCATTGGCTGAGAGGAGCCCGGAGATTCACCCAGAAATGGGGTGGGAGGAGGGTGAGGGTCTGAGGGACTGTGGTCCTGAAGTCTTCACCTGGGCGGGTGAAGCTCCTCCTTATCTTCCTTTTTCCCTCTTTCACCATGGAACAGGTCCCACAAAAAATAGCTTGCACTAAGGCCCCCAACCCTGCCACCAGCCTCCAGACTGCCAAGGAGGCAGGCAACTTGTGGGCTTCAACTCCACAAATTGTGCTTTTCAGTTGATAAGAAATACTAGTTGTTCTTTATTCAGAAGTCAGAAAAATGAATTAGCCCCTTGGGAACTAGCAGATTTGGTTGAAATTAATCTTCCAAAGATGTGTTGAGAGTGGGAAGAAAACAGAACAAAACAAAACAAAATCCAGATTAACAAGAAAAAGTACTGCCAGAAAAAAAAGTAAAGAAAACAAGCAATCAAATCCTTCAAATCCCAGCAGCAGTTCCTCTCCCGGCACAATGGCACTGGGTAGCAGGGTGGCTCCAGGATCCTTCTGTCTCCTTTACCCTGAGCGTCTGATGCTATGCAAATGAGAATTTGCTTTTACATTTTAATTCTTCCAAGGAGACAATGTTCTGTGTGAGCCCAGGAGGGTTTTGTGTGCTGCAGAAGCAGGAAAAGAAGATGCTTATCCACTGTCTGTCTTCTCTCCAGTCCATTCTTCACTCTCTGTTTCACTAGGAAACTACATTTCCCAGCCTCCCTTTCTCCATGGATGGGATGAGAGGAGAAGTCAAGGCGTCTCTCTCCATCTCTCTGCTTTGTATGGTGTCTGTAGCAATGGCTGTGTCCCCTTCAAAGGCTTCACCTTTCCCAGGAAGCCTTCCAACATCATCCCAGTTCTTCCTAGCAGCCCTTGATGTGCTTTGGTTCCACCTGGGCCTGGCTTCCTAACCGTCTCTTCCTAACTTGTCTGTAGCTCTCACGTGATAGTGACTTCTTGCCCCTGCTAATTTCTGGCTCATCTCCTAATCCTCCGCTTGGCTTCTAGGGATTTGCATTGTTTGCATAAGCAGTTCCTCATAGTTAACAACTTGGGTTTGATAGAACAGCTGTACTTTTTGTTTTTCTGCTTGGATCCTTATTAGTAGCATGGTCTACACTGTGATGAGGAGTAAAAAATAAATCCCTAACCCTCTGTAACAGTTAAGGTTCATTAAATGAACAGATTTAATATATAATATTTATAAACATCCTATATGAGGCTTACAGTGGCTGCCTGCAGAGTCAAGGGGAGAAGAATGTAAAAGGCTGGTCTGCATGCTGGAGAGCTGGAGGACACAGTCAGAGGCCTGGAGTTCACTGCAAAGTCCCATGCAAGTCTACATCAGGAAGCCAAAGGGTCCACAATGAAAGGCTGAAGAGTCTATGCTGGCATCCCGAACACTGGTGTCCAAATGTGGTGAAGAGAGAGCTTCCCTAAAGAATCCAAAGCAAAACTTTCTTTTTCCCTGTTATGCCATCCAAACTATCAGCCTAATGCCTAGTCTCATCCATACCCAGGCTGGGTCTTCCATCTTCAGTAAGTCAATCATCCAAACACACCCAGCACTGTGCTGAATTAATCTACTAGGCATATCTTATTCAAGTTGACAGCACAATTAACTATTACACCCTCATCTGGTCAATGCAGTAAAGAGCTGATTCCTTCAAAATGAAGGTGCTAACCAGAAGCTAGGCTATTAGGAGCAAGGATTTTGGGTCAAAATGATGATCACATCAAAGGGCCCTCAGTGCTGTAATTTGCAACTTTCCTGGCATGAAATATTCTAGAATTATCACTATTACTATTACTGTCCTATTTTAGAAATGTAGAAACCAAACCCTGGAGATGAAATCCATTTCTCAAGGTCAGTGTGGGGTTGCAGCCCAGGCAGGCTGACTGCGAGGCAAGTGCTTCTGATTGTTCCACTGCACTGGTCCCTTGACATGTTCCCAACATGGTCCCTAAGGTAGGCACTGCCCAGGCCCCTCTGTTCAGATCTGCTCAGACTGGTCATAGTTTTTTCTAACTTTAAATGGAAACTGAGCTAAATAAATAAAAATATACTCAATTTTTATATCTCTAATCTAGTTTAACTTCTAACCAAGGTTAGTCCCAAATCAAACCTGCAATCAACTGGCAGAAACAGCACCTAGGTCCTGAAGGCTTGGGCTAGGGGTATGGGGACACCTTGCTGGATGGTCTCCTATGGGGACCTCTCACCATCTGTCGAACCCCTGAGGGTATTTATACAAAAGTAGAGTGAGGGGAAGGCAGACCCAGCTCTTCAGCCAAAGCAGAGCTCATTGCCCATGTGGAGACAGGGCCAGGCCTCTAATGTCTTTAGTAGATGGCTCTGAACAGTGGTGACAACCATTGTCATAAAAGCCCCTTTCTTCCAGGAACATTTTAGGCCAAGGACTAAAAAAGGCTGTGTTCCTACCATTCCCTGGGAGCCAGGCCTCATTAAGAAAAGAACTTAGCTGTGTCCAGAAGTTCCTCAAAATGACAAATTAACTAAGCTTTTTATAAACGGTGGCCTTGGGGACGAGGAGGAACTGGGTTATTCCCAGTGAGTCTGCTCCACTGAAGCAGGAAGCTGGTTATCTTACGAAGATCCTGGTATGAAGAAGCTGGAAAGGCCTGAGGTACCATGAGAAAAGAAAAGACTCTGCAAAGATCAAACTGGGGCTGACCTGATTTGGGGAGGAAAACTATTGCCTGATGCTGAGGGAACAAAAGGAATTTGTTTTAGGTATTTAACATCTTCATCACCATCATCATCAGTATTATCATACTCTGTCCCAAGCAATATTTCCTAATTGCTTGGTTAGATAGCTTTTTATGATAGCCAAATAAATTTGTATCAACCAATAATAAAATTTGGAGACATATCTGGACTCACATCAACCAAACAGCTATTGACCAATTTCTGGGTCTCTGCATTGTGCTAACCCACTGATTCTTAAGCCTGGCCACACATTAGAGTCACCCAGAAAGATTTAAAACACAGCTATACCTGGACCTCACATCAGACCAATTAAATCCAAATCTCTAATTGAAAGCCCCAGCACATGTAATTTTTAAAAAGCTCCACTGGATACTCTAATATGTAGCTATGATTGAGAAGAGCTATCAAAAGACATGTGCTCAGAACTATGGAAGGATTTTAAAATTCCCTATCATCTAAGATGATCATCAAATAACTCTCCTAGTTAATAAGATGCAGTTAAATAACATATGTATTAAATAATGAAATAAGATAATTCAAGACAAAATTCAAATAACGTGACATCTCAAAAAAGAGAAAAGAGAAAGAGAGAGAGAGAGAGCACTCAGCAGTAAGTGGAAGGGTCAATAAATTTCAAAAGCAGAGAGTTGAGAGTCAGTGAGAGTGTGAAGGACTACTTGCAGGAAGAACTGGAAATTGAGAAGGAAATTAAAGGACAGTCAGAGAGCAGGTGGATCCCTTGAAGCAGAACCAGTTTCAATAGCTCTAGAAAAGTACATTAAACTTGTTCTTCTCTAGAAGCAGTGAATAGATCAAGAAAGTATTAAATGCCTCAGTAAGACAGAAAATAAAGAAAGGTATGTGAGTATGTTCATTTCCCTGACTGTAGTATTTCATTATGTACCTCGGAATGTCATGCTACATATACAGGCCGAAAACCAGGGAGGTGTGGACTATATTGAAAATGGCACTGACTGCCAGAAGAGGTGCTCAGCTTCTTTGAGAAGGAGTTGTTGATTTCTGAACAGAGAAATTAGAAGATTCAGAGATTTTTAAAGTTTTTATTCATTGGAGGTTTGGATTTGTGATATAGGAAACATAGTGTGGACTGGGGGAAGGGAAGGACCTGGGGAAGGAAAAGGCATTTAGGAAGCTGTTCTGTTACTTCAGGAAGAAGAACTTGGAGTAAAATAGTGGAGAGAGAAAGAGAGAGAGAGAGAGAGAGACAGACAGACAGACAGACAGACACAGACAGATAGACATTCATTCTGTAAGAAGCCTCAGTGGGCCCCCGTGGGATACTGAAATTCCTGGCCTGGGTGACTGATTGGGTGACTGTGCTATAGATCCAACAGAAAGGGCTGCCATTTTGGTATGGCAAAAGAGGAAGGCTTTGGACAGCCAGCCTGAAATTAAGCCCTGGCTCGGTCACTTACTAATCAAATGATCTTATCTTTCAGAGACAAGTGCTCAAACTGCAACTGAAAATCCACTTATTTATGGCACTGCAATTACACTATAACCTGAATACTAAGATTTTAGCTTAGGAAAAAGACTCTCATACATTAACAGCTTTTGTCTTAAAAACAGATAAGCTTGCCATAGGTTCACCACCACTGGCTTGGACTCTTTGGTGCTCGTTTCCTCGTCGGTGCTGTGTGCTGATGAGGTCCACTTTGTATATTAATGGGGACAGTTGGGTACCATGATTTACAGTGCCTACCCTGGGACAAGCACAGAGCAGTAGTTCCACCAGTGTTACTAGCTGCAGTATTACAAAATGTAGATCCTTGGAGGACAGAGGCTGGTAACTAAGTTAGTGTTAAAGGCACTGCATTTACTTGATATTGAATAGAATGTCTGGAAGGAAATGTAGACCCATGGTTAAAGTAAAGATCTGAAATAAAAATCTGAAAGTCACCCATGTAGAGATGACAGTAAGATCTCTGGGAAGTGGACGAGACTGCCCAGGGTCAGAAGAAGGGGACCAGGAGTGGGGTTGGATTTTGTATCAGTCAGTTCTAGGATATAAGGGATATAACTCCAATTTGACTGGCTTAAGAAAAAAAAAGTAGAGGAAGGAGGAATGTCGATCCACTGAAATAGCCAAAAGCCCAGGAGGAGGTATACGTGGTTTCACACAGGAGCACAGAAGATATCTTGGCAGCCACTCTGACTTGCTCTGGGATGGCTTCACTCTCAGGCATTGTGCTGTGGCCTTCATGGTCTCCAGGCTTCATTCTATTGGCTCAGAAGAAAGAGGACAGATGGGCACAGAGCCACGTCCACTTGTTTATACATTGTTTGTGGCTGATTTTGAGTCACGGCCACAGAGCTCTAGTTACCGTAGAGACCATATGGCCTGCAAAGCCTAAAATATTTGCTATCTGAGCCTTTCCGGAGAAAGTTTGCCAACTCCAGCACCAGAAGCTAAGTCCACAAGACAAGGTCTCTTGTCTGTTACAGTTAGTGTTGTGCCCACAGTGCTGGAAGAGTGCCTAGGGAAGGCAGTAGGTGCTCAAAAAATATTGCTAGAATGAGAAATGAAAGGAGAGTGATTATTGGCTTGGTATAAAGACCAGAGGTTGGATTCTGAACCAATAGGAGCAACAACACGTAGAGGGAGTTAACTTCGAGGGATTCAGAGAGGAGACTTGAAATGTGCCACAAGAGGCTGGGCGCAAGACCCCAGAGAGGGAACTCACAAGCAGGAGGCCTGGTTTGTGGGTCTGGGTGCTGACAGGACACCGACACGCCCCTCAAAAACCAGGTCAAGGAATACAGACTGCTGAAGAGCAAGGAGACGAACGTGGCAGATGTGCGTCATGTTTGGGGGCTGAGGAGAAGGTGGGGAGGGGTTGCTTTTTTGTGTATCTAGACTAATCGGCCAAGGAAGGGCAGGCCATGACCAGAGGAGGCTCAGCCTGAAAACACCTAAGGAATCTTGGCTGGAAGTTAAACCTCTGACCCCTGGCCTGTTGGTTCGGACATCCCTCCGTCTCATGGCTGAGAAGCACTAAGGAAGCTCAAAGTCACACATTGTTAAAAGGACCTACTGTTGTTTTATTGACTAACTTACATTTCCCTCTAAGACACAGCACTTCGGGCTTTCCCAGTGGACTTAACATCTTCCATGTCTTTGTAATAAGCCCTGGGGGAATTGTTCTGTATGCTCCCCCACGGTTGAAAGCAGAAAGGCCAAGCGCTAGTTTTCTTCTCTGCTTTCTTGTGCATAACTCAAAGCCCTCTTCTCTAACTTTATCAGGCTAGATTAATTGGTGCCCAAATTACCCGGCTCAGTCTCAATTGCATTGGAACCAACATAAACATATGCAGAGCCAATTAAAGGCAGGATCAAGAGTTCTGGGTTTATTCCTCATGTCAGTTATCTTCCAGGGGAATTAAAGAATTCAGAGGCTGGTTTCTGTGGGGTTCTACAGTGAGCTGGGAAGCTGTGGTTTGAATGTCTCCATCTAAACTCAGGTTGGAATCTGGTCTCTGCTCTGAGGTATTAAGAGCTGGGACCAAGGGGACCTTTAAGAGATGATCAGACTGTGAGGAGGTGACCTCAGGGGTGAATTAACCGGCTCTTGGATTAGGGGAATAATGGGTGAACAGGCTATTTCTGAGTGGGTCTGTTCCAGAGCCAGACAGGCCTTGTCTCTTGTACATATGTCCCTCGGGATTGACACGGCCCCTCTACTTGGACTTCTCAGCCTCCCAAACCATGACAATTTTTTTTTTCTTTTTGAATTACCCAGGCTCAGGTCTTCTACTATGGCAAGAGAAAATGAATCGAACAGAAGGCTAGTGAGAGACGCGCTCGGCACAGTCTCAGCTCCCCGCAGGTTTTCACAAATCTATTTCTTGTTCCTTTCCAGCAGTGAGGAGCCCGGGCCCTGCACACGCGTCCATTCTGGGGGTGGGGGGTTGGGAGGTATAAGACTATGGCGATTCCCTTGGAGGAGATGCAGTCTAAGCATAGACCCATTGCTTGACTTAGCATGGAAGACTCCCTTGGGATGTGATTTCCAACAAGCTTTGCATTGAGATTTTCTTTAAGAAAAGTTGCTCCGCTGTCATCCAGGAGTCGAGGTTTGTGGAGGTTATTCCTGGAAAGAAAGGAGACAGTCTCCTACGTAATGAGTACAGGGCTCACTCAAGGAGGCTGCTGTATTTTGGCCCCTTAGCTGGGGGCAGCTACCTGGGAGGGTGCAAATACCCACAGAGGTATGAGACTCTGGGGATAAAGATCCGCAGGTTGGGGGAGAATCTCTCCCCTTCCTTACAAGTCTCCACTTTTCGTCCCCACTCCAGGGCCTCCCTGACCCGGATGTCTGCCCTCACTCCCATACTGTCGGTGTGTGTGCACGTTTGTGTGGTTGAAAATCAAAAAGCTAAAGCGAAGGTCCTAAGAAATAAAATTAGATCTGTGAAGGTAAGCGAGGAGGGGGAAGGTGGGATTTTTGAATCTCCAGTGAAGGTCTGCGGATACATTTCGGACGAAAACACCTCGCAGCCCTTTGCAGTCTTGGGTGTTCCAACTGCTGCCACTAGGGGCCGCTGTGGTCAGGGAGTAGGACCAAGAGCAGAGCTGTTTATAGAGGGAAGAAAAGAGAAAGCAGTGTTTTTTTTCGGTTTATGACTAATTTTGTGATTTCGGAGGATTTGGGTAGTGCTTGCCCTCGTTTGCAAGTACGTGACTCCTTTTCACACCGTGGGCCTGCCAGGGACGGCTCTATCTAAAGATCTCCTCTGTTGGGCCTGCAGGCCTTGGGCTGACGGGTGCAGGCTGCGAGGCTCACAGGAGCAGGGCTCCCTGCTTGATCTGCAGCACGGTGCACAGGAGGAGACCGCTCTTCCTCTGGGCAGCTCTTCCAAGGACAC
Source organism: Petromus typicus (assembly GCA_004026965.1). NCBI lineage: Eukaryota > Metazoa > Chordata > Mammalia > Rodentia > Petromuridae > Petromus > Petromus typicus. The sequence continues at coordinate 32,838 of PVIR01002027.1, forward strand.
AGATGAAAACTAGGTTCTCAGTTATGAGTCCTGGGTAACAGACGCGGAAGAGAACAAACTGGATCGGGGAGGCAAGGCATGATCTGCACGTTCTCAGCTTCTGTAATTTTCCATCAGACAAATAGCAAGACAAGGAATTATTAACGCTTGAGTTTATCCAGTGGAGTATGTATTAGTGCCTGCCACGTGCAGGATGCCTTACTTGAGTTCAACAGTATCTGTAAATCTCTCCTTGGAAGAACTGGGTGAGAAATTTGGATGGGAGGGTAAAGAAAGAGTTCAGAGGCTTTTGAAAGCAGGGCTCATGTGAGCGAGGAATATAAGAAAAGCTTGTAAATTGCAGCCATTTAATTTACCAGGAAATAGGAAGTGGGTGGAGGAAACGCTAACGAGTAGGGTAGAATGTTTTCTTTATTTCCTGTGGCTAAAAATCATGAAAGATGGAAAAATGAATCCCTGCTGTAGTGTGATTTCCTCCACCTTGCTAAAAGGTCATGGTAACTGTGATTTTTATTACTTTTGTCGTTTTTGTCCTGAGCAGTTTTTGCCAGTGTGATCCACTGACCCCCAAAGGCTGTATGTCATCACTTATCAATTTAGCCATTTCTGATCTCAAAAATAAGACACAACACAAAACATCCCTGCTGATTAAAAACAGAACTGAAGTCGTCATTGGCATTAATAATGGGGTCTTCAGGCAGCTGCATTTCCCTGTAGCCTTTAGCCTTCTTGCATCTTGGCACCTCACACTCCAGAAGAGACTCTAATTTTCATGGTGGGGGGAGGGGAGAAGCAAGTAAGACCTGTGCACTTGCTGTCGGCACCCTTCCCTTGGGAGTGGACAATGCTGCTGAGAAGAACAGAGCAGAACAACCTGGAACCTTCATCACCAGGTTTTCCTCATACAGTCAAGTCACCTTGGTCTGGACAAGCTCTGGTGGCTCTTTCTGGACACAGCTGGGGCTGTATGTAGAGAAAATATGTGTAATGAACCTTGTCTGTTATACAGCATGTAGTAGGTATCACCAAAGATGATTCCTTCCTCCTCTTCTCCGTTCCCTCTGGACTTGCATCCTCATACCCAGAGCAGTCACTCCTGTCATCTTATCTCCAGGGCTGGTGTCCTGTCTCAGAATGGTTGCCTCAGGGTTGGGAGAGAGTAGTGTGGTCAGTTTCTGGCACAAAGGGCAGTTTCCCAGGGCTCGTCAGGACCAGATGAAGGAAGAGCTTTTGGGTGAATGTGCAAGTCTGGATGGGCAGCTGATAACCAGAGAAATAAACACAATGGAGATGCTATGGGAATAGGAAAGATCTCACTTTGCTGGGGGGAACAGGAGGCGTTCAGTGTCTGATGGGCTCTACGTGAGTTGTATATTTTCTACCTGTAAAGCATTTGACAGGTTTTAAATGCATCAAACTGAGCAGATTTGTTGTGAAATGCAGTGCACATATAGTGAGGACTTTAGTAGGAGCATAGGCACCAGGAATGCTTTTCTTCTGGTGTCAAAATACAGACACTCACCTCCCCTTCCTTTGATCACAGTCCCCAGCACAGAGATTTCTGAATTTACATAAAGATAAATTTATATGTCTGGAAATCACATCCCACCACGTTTCACAGTAGAATCTCTTTTGTGGAAGGCTCAGCACTCAGGGTTCTTAGATGGAAGAGACCCCAATGATTATTGATGTGACCCTCACCAAGGATTGTTATGGATGATGTCCTCCCCACCCAAAGGGTGTCCATGATCAGCTCTCTGGACCCCAGGACAATGCAGAAGGTCAGCTGCACCCAGCCTGACAAAATGATGGTTTGATTCCTTCTCCCCACAGCCTGTGTTGCAGACTCAGTTTCACAGCAGCAGTGTTGGGTGGGTAAAGCCTCATGGAATACATTTGGGTCATGAGTGGCTTAATGCTGGTTATAAAAGCTCTTGAAGTGAGAGTTTGGCCTGTTGCCCCTGTGATGGCTTCTGCCATGTTATATGACACAGCAGGAAGCCCTCTCCAGATGTGGCTGCTCAAGCCTGGGTCTCTAGGACAGTCAGAAAGAAATGTATTTTCTTTAAAAATTACCCAATCTCTGGTATTGTGTCATAGCAGCACAAAATGAACTAAGATGTCGAATGAATGAGGATCCACCTTTTAACCAGGCCTCCGGGCCATCCCGGAGAACCACTTTTCTCCCTCAGCTCTGACAGATGCCACCCACTTCCTGAGGTGGTCGACCCTCTGAAACTCTCCTGCCCGGGAGCTGTGGCTGAGCTGCTGAGGCAGCATGTCAGATTCTCTTTGCTGAGGAGAGCAATTAATTCCCTCACCCAGTAAATACTGGCAGTGTGTCCACCCAGCTCAGCAGGAGGGGTGAGGACAGACACCTGTGCGGAAGCCATGCAGCCCCTCATGTCCTTCTCCAGACGGACGGCGAATCCTGCCCATTCTCAAACAACATGGTGGCTCTTCAGCATATCCAAGTTGTCAAAGGAATTCTTCCAACCTTAACTCATTCCAGAATATTTACTGTTTCAAAATCTGACACTTATATAGGACCATGCACTTCTAATAAAGTCTGAAGAGTTAATAGCTTCAGGGAAGTTTTCCTTTTGTTTTGGACAGAATTTTCCAGAAATGACTAGACTAAGTCCATCTCTTATAGCTGTGTGACATGGGCAGTGAGCAGATTTCTGCGGTTTACTTCTTTGGCATGAAAAAAAGCCCTTGACGTGTGTCATTGAGGTTTCCTAAATTCTACCTTTTATTCTACCTTTCTATGAAAGCAAGGACAAAGACATTACTCATTCCACCACTGGCCCCTCCCACTTTCCCTGGCATTGTATTCCGGAGGCCCCGTGTCAGGATCATCCAGCAGGGATCCCAGACAAATGAGCTTGAGCTTTGTTTTTTTTATTGTTGTGGCCCTGTCCATCATATCTCTTTCATCTGTGTTTTGCAAGCAGCCTTCTTATGAAGGACAGAATAAAGTAATATTGAAGCTTTGTGTTTTACACCAAATATGCTTTCAATTACTTCTACCCTGAGCAACTGTCCTTTTCTTGTAGCAAGAAGAGGAACAGGAGGACGAAAAGATCAGAGAAGCAGAAAAATATACAGCCTCAGGGAGGCAGCCATGTGTCAGCTGCCAGTCTGACACCACCTCAGCAAAGCGTCACAAGGCAGGGGCCCGAGGTGTGATTTACAGTGGCCCAGTGCCAGGTCACTCCAGGAGCCCTCTGGACACAAGTGCTGCTGTGAAATGGGAGAGGCGTGTTTAGAGGCAGCCCATGGAGGAGAAGCTCTGCCTCTGTGCGGAGTCCAAGCGTGAAGGCTTTATCCCCAACTCACAGATATTTCCCGGGACTGGCTCTTTGCTGCAAAGTACAGCTGTGGTGTAAAGGTAGCTGTGGTATAAAGGTAGCAGCAGATGCAGAGGAGGAAGCAACACTGGAAATCAGCTGGGCATTCTTACACAAAAGCCTCAGGCAGCCCCAGATGACTGTGGCATTAAGCCCAGGGTCCTCCTTGGGACCAGAGCTCTCTGCTGCCCACCATCCTAGGCCACACCAGCTACTGTAGCAGAATACCATAGACTGGGCTGCCTGGCTGACAAACCTAAGCTCAAGGCACTGGCAGATTTACTATCTGGTGAGGGCATACTCTGTTTCCAAGATGGTGCCTTGCTATTTCGTCCTTCAGAGGGAACGAACACAGTTGTCCTCAGACGGCAGCAGGGACTGACGGGCCAGACAGCTCGCTGATGTCTTTTGTAAGAGCATTGATCCCATTTATGAAGATGGAGATCTTTTGGTTTAACCACTTCTCAAAGTCCCTGCCTTGGAGCTTCAGTTCCAACATGAATTTTGGAAGGACACATACATTCAAGCCTTACCAACCACCAACCCCCTCTCCTGCAGGCCTAGGAACTTTTTGCTGTGACTTAGGAATGTCTGCTAAGCATTTGCTAAACTCAGGGTCTGCTTATCTATGTCTGCAGGGTCCAAGGAGGAGCTCTTCCTCTTTTTCCCCTTTTAGCCTCTTGGCTATCTATTCAGGTCTCCAGCGATAAGTATGAAGCTGGAGCTTTACAACGGTCAGAAATCCTGCTAACTCCATTGCCTCAGTTTGGGTTTTGAACTCCATGAAACAGAACAACTTTGGCCCTCTTATATTAGTGGAAATTTGTAAAAAAGATATAACAGGAGCTTCTTCATCTCAAGTGTAGATGTTGTGACCACCACTGCCTTTGCCATGGCCACCGTCCCCTCCACCATGACCACCATTGCCTACATCATGATCACTGCCACCTCCACCATGGCCACCATGTCCTGGCCACTGCTTCCTCCAGCATGGCTACCAGAACCTCCACCGTGGCCATCACAAATGGCCTCCAACCATTTATACTTTGGCTTTAACAAGATTCAAAGCTCAGAGAGCACATTCTTCCCTGGGTGACCTGAGCAGAGTTTTGATTTCCTTAGTCTCAGTCGTAAATGGAGATGTCTACAATTATTTTGCACCAAGATTACCCCCAGTGGGGAGGTGCAGGAGATAATTTCCCAGTAGGAAAGTGGGAGGCTAATAGGCAAAGGATGGATGCCAGGAAGACAAAGACGATAGATGTCTGCCACATAGTTGGCCCCAGCCTCTATCTTACAAATGGAAACTAATTGAGCAATACAATATAAGGTATATAAATGTTCCCAGATTCACTGTGGTTTCTTTCCTTCTCTCTCTGTCATTATCTCTTGCATGTACCGGAGGCAGTAGAGAAAACCTCCTGGACTGGTGTATACCACCAGCCTTCCACCTCCGGGCTTGGTACTGTCTTCTGGGAAATGGGACTAGTCCTGTCAGCCGCCTGCTGAATGAGGAAATAGGGGTGAGCATCGCAACGATCAGAGCTCATCCTGCAATTGAGAGACATTCAGCGCAGTCTGAATGGGCCAGCTGTGCCTAATCATCAGCCTCTCATTTCCTCCCACTCTCCCTGGCCCTTCTCCTTTGCTTTGGCTTTTGCTTTGTGCATTTCCTGAGTTCTACCCCGCTTTATTCCTTGGAGGGTTCTCCTCTGAGGGCCAAAGTTTCTCCTAAGTTCTGGCGGTGTTCTGGTGGTATTTGCTCACATCTGGCTTTCAACCTCTTCTTGTGGATTCCAGTGGAGCTGATCCAAGAGCTGGGGTGGTCAGAGTGTGGGGCTAATCCTCTGCTGGGCGGCCTTTCCCTGCAGCTGTGGAAGAAGCAGAGGACCTTTTCTTTCTGCAGAGGGTACTCTTTCTCCCTCTCCCTCCTCCTCCACTCTCATGCCTCCTTTCTCTCCTCCTTCTTCACCGCCTCCTCCCTCAAGTGTGGCTGTACTGGGACCACTGTGACCAATTGGCCGTCAGCATCTCTAGCCTCATTTCTCAGCAGCTGGATGTAACATACCTTCCTAACCTATTATCCTCCAACAAGATGTCATTCAGCTGTCAAAAGAGCTTTGCCAACAGGAAAGAATCCTCTGAAAATAACACCCTTGAGTCCCCTGGAAGAGAAAACGCAACAACAAAGTACAATTGATTAGAAGGGAATTCAAAATAAGGAACTAAAGGTGGAGAGGCCCTGGGAAAAAAGCTGCTCTGAGCTTTGGACTCACCATGAGCAGGTCTAGCCACACTGGAAATTATAACGACAGTTTGCAAATGTCACAAACCTTGACAGTTGAAGAAGAAAACTAACACAACAGAGGGATCCTGGTGCTAATTTCAGTATCTTCCTTAGAATGGAGTATATTAGCATCATTTAAAATGGATATAAATACTTTCAAACGACTTCCATCTTTTCCAAGTTTAGTTATTGTTACTGTTTCGAACTAAAAGGGTGCATTTAAAATGTAATATCTCTTGTGGTACAAACATTTTTACTGAAGATTCATAATTTTTTTCATGTTAATGTCAGTTTTTTCCTACTAAGTTCGAGTAAAATTAAGTTAATTTTTGAAATAGTACGTATAGCATGTCTCCTTGCTAGAAATATATTTTAGTGAGTTCATCTGGCCTCCTACCTATAGTTACATATGGCAGAAAGAGATGTTTGGACTGACATTATTGTAACTTTCAAAATATTCATATTATTTTAATGATATCCATCTGGTAGTTCAATTCAAGGCAGTTCTTTTACTTTCTTCTTTATAGATTTGCCATCACTTAAGTTCTTTATAGTAAGCTCAAATTATTAAAAATGCAATCATTACTCTAAGAAAACAGTTGCAAGAATAGGACTCTGGGTTAATTGGAACATCTACTGTGGGAATGAATAATTTAGCATGGATTCTTAGGTCGACATACATGATTATTCATGTTTACACAGACTGTTTGAGTAAATCTGTAAGTCTCGCTAATTTATCTCAGACATATTTAATATTTTTACTGTACAGATTACAGGTTTGCAGTGATGTTTTTATACACATGTATACATCTGAATTGATTCTACTTTTCTCCTACTTTCTCATATGCCTCACCCCTTTCCCACTTCCTTTTCTACTTTCACGTCAACTTTTTAATTTACATGTTTTTCTTTTTAAATTTCCCTACACGAGAGAAAACTGCCAAAACTTGTCTCCTTGGGTTTTTGATCCATTATGAGTTGACTTTTGGATACACGGAGAGATGGAAAGATCCAGTTGTGATCTTCTGCTTGTGGATATCCGGTTTGCCCAGTACCATTTGGTGAAGAAGCTGCCTTTTCTTGGTCTGTTTCTGGCAGCTTTGCTGAGAATCAACCATAGATACATCAATTTATCACTGGGTTTTCCATTCCATGTCAGGGTCCATCTCCAACTCACATCACAGCAATCTCCTGCCTCTGCCTCCCGAGTGCTGGGATTACAGGCGTGAGCCACCACACCCGGCACTGTGGTATGTGGTACTGGTTGCTGCTGGGGTGAGTCCAGTATTGTTATGTGGTTACCGGGGATTAAACCCGGGTCCTTGAGCTTGCAAGACAGGCACCAGAACGACTGAGCTAAATCCCCGGCCCCAGACACATGTTGTTAAGCTTAAAGCTTTCCAGTTTGGAAGTTTCTGCGTGTGTAACTGTGCCATCCTGTCATGGCTAAAATGCGATCTCCAGGATTTCTTAACCCCTGTGGATGCTGAGTGGATGATAAAGTTGGGCACAGAATGAAGAATGAACTCTCTGTGTTGAAGGCAGAAGAATATATTATGATCAGTGCTGCCAGAGCGAAGCAGAAGGAGAAACCTCGATGAATTAATGATGTGAAGGAAGAGTTGAATGGAGAGATTCCTGTCAGAGCAACAGCAGGCTTCATGTTGTGACTTAAGGCTCTGCCTTTAATGCCTTGGCCGCTGCCAGTTTGGGCCTGATATAGTGACAGCCCCATGCTTTAAGACTGCCTTTTGTTCAGGTTATTTTTCCCTGGGTGACAATTTTTCTGCTCTCAATTCAGGGACAGTGAGCTAAGACGGAGCCAGTTGTTGGAAAGGCTAGGCCTGTAAGAATCTCAGAGCAAAGCGCTGCTTTTCCCGAACCCCTGGTTACCACTAAGGAAAAGCACCAGAGAAAACTGAGAACACAGTGCCCTCTACAAAAGCAGGCAGTTTTAAATTCTAACTGATCTGGGCAAACTACATATCTCCACATTTATGCCAATGCATTCTGACACAAGCCCAGACATTGCTGACACTAAAGCATTCACGTTTAACCAGCTGCTGTAAATGTATGGCCCAAAGCAAGGAAGGAGTAGCCCAAGTGCCTCATCCATTTCTACAGAAACTGAGAGATCCCTGAGATTGCCTCCCATGAGTAATCAGGGAATACACAAGCATACAATGACGTGTGGATAAACACATAGCGACACTTTGTGTTTTAATATAGCGTGTATCACGCTCTGCATATGTATATGAAGGCATAGCAAAAGGCCTGAAATTCTCACCTCTCAATAAAGGTGGTCTTGAGGAGAACAAAGGGGCCCAGGTCAGGCATGAAGGGCAAAGGAACCTTAGAAAGAGGACATTGGTGACTTACTCGGTCTGTATTATTTTCTTCCTTTTTAAAAAAAATAAGTAAATAATTATACTCATATTTTGGCTTAGAACTAGAAATTACTTTTAAAGGTTTAGGAATAGTTTTCTCCACTCATACTCTTAATGATCGGTTCATCGGATTGTTATCAGGCCACTCTGTTAGAAATGACCGACCACATGTATTCTAGGTCTTCTTTGTCTCAAAGAATTGGACGAGACAAGCCAAAAAAGATGCCAAGTTTATTTGAAAAGTAAGGGGTGAAGGAGTGAGGCAAAAACTGGCTCTGAAGAGGGAATTTGGGCTGAACGAAGGAAGAAAAGAAAAAAGGGGAAAGATAAAAGTATAGCTTAGTCTAGAAGACACAGAGCAATAGAGCTGCTCAAGTTGTGTGTTGCCCTTACATGCCAGCTTTACCTCATGTGTGTCTAGGAGGAGTTCCACATATGGGATCCTGGGAAGTATTTGGCCCTATCCTGGGATCTTATAATTGATAGGGCCCATTTATTCTCTAGCCAGCTTGGCCACACCCAACATCCTTTCTCAAAATTACTTCTTTGGATGTGTAAAAAACTGATTTGTGTGTAGCAGCTATGTTTTATAATGCAGCTGATTCCATACAGTAACTGGGATCAATGGAAATGTCAGTGATATTATTTTTGGTCTGGTTTTTAATCTAACAGATATTGCTTGCAACTAGGAAGAGCAAGGAACATGTGTGTAGCAAACAGTAGTAATCACTCAAGGAAAGGAGTGATTGAAATGGATGGATGGATAGGTTGGTGGGTGGATGAGTGGGTAGATGGGTGGTTTAATCTGTTATGAGATAGCCATTTGTTAGACTTAGGATGATTCTGAGCGTGGTTTATGTAAATTTTGGAAAAAGAAGGAAATTAAGACATATTTTCCTTTAGTCTTGACCAATAGCTAGTACACTAAAAACAATATATCTTGTTTTAAAAGTCATCGAAGAAAGAGTTTGGACAAGATAATATGAGTTTAATACTAATCTGCAGGTGTGATTCTGTAGAGGTGCAACTAGGAACCAACAAATTGTTTTCTTCTGTATCAAAGAAAAGTGAGATCATTTTGAAACAGTGGGGTGATTCCACCAGTCATGAGAGGAGTGGTGATACCTCGATGGGTAACAGGTCATGGAAACCAAAGCTGCTGCGTAGGGACAGGTTGTTATTCACAAAGGGACAGTAAAAGGAGATAGATGGTCACGAGCGGCCAAGTTTGCTGCCACCTTAATAACTTTGGAAAAGAGGCAACAGTCTCATTTTTTCGAGGTTAGAAAGAGCCACTTTTCCTGACTGGCAGGCTTTCTTTCCTGAATGTCTGCTTTCTGGCCCCTCAAATCCCAGCACCCAGCTCAGAATCACGGTCCTCTCCTCTGTATGGAAGCTTAAAAAACGATTTTGCAGCTTCAGATGTGGAGAAAAGTGAAGACTGTTATATTTCTGTCCTATTTTTACACTACCGGATCACCCCACTGCAGCCCTTCCAGGGCAACAAAATAAAGATCCCCTAAACTCTCTTTTCTCTCAGTGGCCACAGGCTTGGGCAGACATCTTGTCTGAAAACACCTCTTGGCTTATGGAACAAAGAATTTATAGGACCGCTATCTGTAAAAAGCTCTGCGCTGGTGACACCCTGGGGCTCACGGATTTCTGGAATTGCTAGGCTTTTTCACAAAGGGAGCACTACAAATGAGTGCAGACCACAGGGAGATGGGTTTGCTATGCCACACAGCCATCTGAGGAGGGTGGACTGAGGCTCTGGGTGAGAGGAGAGATGAAGCCACACTCCCCCCTCGCTGGCTGCCACCCCACACATAAGATGGCTGTGACTGACTTTGGATATGCTCTACATGCATCTCTACTTGAAACACACGCTGTCAAACTTGTTTTTGCCAAGCCTTGAAAAATTCTGTCAAATGACATAAGCCATGCTGTCAAGAAAACTCTGTTTTTAACTGCTGGATCCTTTGCCTTGGCTCTTTCTTCTTTAGAGTATTAACCTTCTTCTTTGGCTGTTGGCCAAGTAGGATGTGGGAAAGAGATGCTCTGTTTGTCATCCCGATGAGGACATGTGCTGTTTGGTGACCACTAGGCAAGCCAAGTACCTGAAAACCAAGTATCTGCAGGGACCAGGCAGGTCACATGGATGAGCAAAGCAACCCTGAGGAGGACTTTGGCAGTGAATTGTCTTCTTCCCACTGAGGGGGAAACCTGGTCCCAGCTCCAGCAAATCTGTTTCAGGATCAACGATGGTCTCACCTTAGGTAGTTCTGAATTTTACATCTCTTTGAGGTTGTGATTCAATGGGCACCAATCTTTCTAATGGCAAAATTGTGCTATACCTCATCTTTTAGGTTATTTTTTTTCTTTTACTCTGTGACTCTAAAATGTGTTTTATCAAAGCTTCCTTTATGTCTTTTTCCAAAATAATTTTTTCAGAGATGGGCATTCAATTCTGGAAAAGTTAATTCTGGCCACATCGATTGGTCTGGGAACCAGGCATGTGACCGAAATTGTCCAATTAGCATCTTTTCTCTTTTGTTTTCATTGGTGCTTGGGAACAAGATCCTTCTTTTTCATTGTCAAGCCAGGAGAATGAATGCTAGGGATAAACTCGTTGTCCCAGCACCAGCCCTGAGGGAACTGTGGAAATACCACAGATCAGAGACTGAGAGTCCTGTGGGCCAATACTTCACTTAGGCTGTTTTAGATAATAGCTTTCCTCCCACTATTGTTTCAAGGATCAGTTTTTTGAGGAAGAAATTCTTCTTCTTATCTAGCTCTTTGGAGTTGAGTTATCAGTTTAACTCAGGAAACCCCCACATAGCTGGACTCTGGGCTCTGGTGTTGCTCACTGTCATCTTGAAGAAATGACATGCTGTCAAACTTGTTTTTGCCAAGCCTTGAAAAATTCTGTCAAATGACATAAGCCATGCTGTCATGCTTAGGATTCTCTTAGGGTCCATAAGCCATGCTTAGGATTCTCTCTGCTTTGTTTTCTTCATATGGACAATGCAAACAAGAACAAAGCCCACCTTGTAGGAATACTGAAAGGTCGAAAGAGTTCACGTGTAGAAGGCACACGGAAAGTATGTGTTGTCATCAAAGTACGAGAAAAACTGGTTAAAACACCTGACAGAGCAAGACAGAGAGACCCAGACAGACAGAGCCACAGACAGGGAGAGACAGAGGCCCAATCTGACTGCGACTCAAGAACTACTCTGCACAAAGATAACTCAAAACCTAAACAGAATGGTAGCTCTGTAAGAAAAATGTCTCCTTTTTCCTGTCCAAGAGAAAGAAAATAGAACTTTCTAAAATCAAATTAATATTATATCTAGAAACTAGAAGACAAACTCGACAGAAACTCTAGAACAAGCAGAATTCATTAATATTCTGATAAGGACAGAAAGGTGCAGAGACATAAGTCATTATGAGACATTTAAACACCCACCACAAAGAGAAGGTACTAATGGGTGAAGGTAGATATAATTTGATGCGTGCATTTATGAGAAAACCCAGGAAATGACAGCTCTGTAATTTTGACTTCAGTTAAGAGGAGGTAAAGGGGGGCCATTCGGGCTTAGTGCAGCCGATTGCTGGGAAAGTTATTACTTAATTAGGGATTGTAAGCATAGCTTCAAATGAGGGAAGAAGTCTCATTTTGCAAGTCGTAGATTCGTTGGTATCCCAAAGAAACAAAGAGAGAACAGAGAAGTGTGCTGCCATGTTCCCCAAGCAGACCTGCCTGAGATCCTATTCAGAGGAGACTCTGAGTCGTGAGTCTCAGACAAGCTTCCCGCAAGCTGCTGTCACTGCCCAGAGCTCTTGGTGTCCCTCTCAACAGAAATAGTAACATCTTTGAAGATGGAAGAAGTGAAAAGCTGAACAGTGAATTCTATGTTTTAGGGAATAAACTAAAAAAAGAAAAGATTAAATCTGTACCAAAAGGATCGCTGCTTTGATAGAATCAGAGTGTCATGTGGAGGCAGAGGAGGATTTGGAGTCAGGGCATGGGGCTACCCCTGGAGGGAACTCCTAGGAAGCCATGACAGCAGCCACTGTGTCAGAGTGAGAGAGAAAGAGCCACTTGAGGCTGATTTTATGCCCCCATCCCACAACAACTCTGCCTCCACAGTCCCACGTAGCACTATGAGTTATGTTCACACTGACGAGGTGTCAGGGACAGTTTTAGCATTAAATTCCCTTTGAAGACAAATGAAGATTTCATTTTAAATGCATGATGCCTGGGATGGCTTCTATAAAATGGTAAAAAGAAGCAGGCAGGAGACCAGGAGGGCAGGTGGGAGACCAGGAGACTCATGGCTATGTCTGACGTCACTGTTTTTCTTAGGACTGACTTAGAAAGTAAGTCAGAGTTTCAGCTTGGAGAATCCATGGGAAAGGTGAGTGTGACCGAAAACTATGGTGACTATTTAAACCATTTGAAAGCTTACAAAGTAAAAGATTCATTGCCAGTAATCCCCCTCAACAAACTTTCCTTTCCTCTGAACACATTTGCCCTGTTGTGTGTGCTCTGAAGTCCTCTTTTGGATCTTCAGTTGTGCTGTCGTGGCTGCAACAATGCCCTGAATTAACTGAAAACTTTTGCTCTTTATGGTCAGTTTGACCTTAAGGAAGACCAGAACAAGGTGGCCACAGACACACAAATATTTTTAAGAGCTTGCCTTTCCACTGGATGATACTTGGCATCAGCATTTGCTGCCTTTCTTTCTTTTTTAGAAACTATCCTTTGCTTCAGAAATGGTGAAGAACTATGAGCTGAGCATGTTTGAAGTAAGGGGACTATTTGGTGGTGTTTACGGCAAATGTTTATTTTTAAACTTAAACATTCACCATTTATTTCAGTCACCTCTTGTACATTCTGGGGATCCACTTGTAGGACCCACAAAACTTGATCTGGTTGCACACTTCAGAGGCTCATGCCCAAAAACAATGCCAAGTGTCCCCTAAATACATCAATCCTAACTCAGAGGACGGTTGTATTTCTTATTCAGTATCTGAAGGCTGAAACCCTTGTACAGTTGTTAACTGAATCTGCAGGTGATGGCCACTGGAAGTGACTGGCTTAGAGACGCAGAATCCCTTGAGCCAGACAACATGGATTCCTTCCCGGCTCCACTTCTGATTCTAGTGATGTTTTCACATCATCTTTCCTCCCTAAGCCAGTTTCCTTGCTGTAAACCTAAGGGAGCTAAAAGGTATACACTTGTAAAGTGGCTCCACTTAAAGTGTTATAAAATAACTCTTTTCTCTGGTAGAAAGAGAAGCTCTTTGTGTGACTTAGACGGAAATGTCTTTGGGGAAGGAAAATTTAATAGCGAGTAAAAGGTGGACCAAGAAGATAAGACAGAGTAAGACCAGGTTCAGGACAGTGGGGGAGCTGAGACTGGGGAGTTTGGAGGCCTAGAGAGGAAGGGAGAAGCTTTTAAGACCAACATGACCAGAAAACAGGCAAATGGTGGGCACAGTGTAGGCAGCTAGAATGTAGGTTCACAGCTCTGCTCGGAGACTTGTTCTTCAAAACTCAGTTTCTGATTCATTTCCTAATGTTTTCCCAGGCCAGTTCCACCCAGTTTTCTGGATAGGCCAAACATCCTCAGAAGCCACAGTGCTTCTCAAAGACAGCAGAATAAACTCTACAATCCACATTAAGTTCCCCAAATGTGTTCCTACCCATCGGTCCAGACCTTTTTCTCACTCACCTGTGCCAATGACTAATGCTTTATCTTTCACAGAGTATTCTTTATCTTGCACTGTCTATTCTTTCTGGAAAGCTTTTTAGCTCCCTCTCTTCCGGGGAAAAGACTAATTTGTCAAGACGATAACGCTGTCTCTGCCCCAGAGTTGAATTCATCAGGTCGGGCAGGGTTTTCAGGAGCCTGTGGTGATGGAGGTTCAAAGTGGAAGAGATAGAAATAATCAGCTCCAAAATACAAAAGGGGCAAAGTCAAAATAACATTTTTTAAAGGTCAAGAATACTTGTGACAAGAAAACATTATATTTACTATGGGAACTGGATATATTTTCATATGACTACTGGGTGGGATATTCAAAAGACAGTGTCCAGGGTCTGGAGGGACTGGTGCTGAGGTCCTGAGATCTCCCTCCTTGAACTCTGTTATGTCTGTCACACCCCTAGTCTTACTGTGCTCTGTGCCATCATGGCCCCTTTTATTCCCTCTGCAGGACTGCAGGCTTCTGCAGGCAGACCTCTGTCTAGGTGAGGGATCCCATTTGGTGGGCCATGGGACATAATACAGGCTTTTCAAGTCAGAATTTACCAAATACCTGGTTTATGGCTTCTTTTAACAGTGTAGCTGATCTGCCTGTACAAGCCTATACCTGTGCACAGGTAATAGATGGGTGGCTCATGGAGGTGATACAACCAGCCACCTATTTGCCAAACCTTCCTGTGCCCACTTCAGCCATTTGTTTCAGCCTCCTGGCAACTGCAGGCTCCGAGCTGAGGACCCTCACACCTTTTGTGTAGCCTCTCTACCTCCTTCTCCTCTTTCACCTTCTCCTGGTGTCTAGCACAGTGTCTTGCAAAGTGCAGGGACAGAATGTGTATTTGTTGAATAAATAAAGGATTGCAGAGGTTGGAGCTTGACATCCCTACAGTTCATTGTGAGAATCAGACCTGGAATTGTGCAAAGGGAACTTCAGCCACTTGCTAAGGACATCATTTCCTCTTTTTCAGCTGGCTGAGGGAAGCAACCTAATAACACGTAATGTGGTGCATAATTGGATCATTTCCTGCAAATAATCACAGCAGTTGGAAATTATATCTGAATGATGGATTTTCAGCACTACAAATTTTTTTTTGGTGGTCAAATTTGTAGGCAAATGATTGTCTTAACTCCAAAATGATGTATCCAAAGATTTGTCAATGCAAGAGTGTCAGACACAATGGAAATGTATAATGCTACATAAAACAGAAAGCAAGATGGATGGGAATCGTCTCATGCTTCCATTTTTCTTTCATCAAACAAAATTAGTCTTCGCTCATAAATTGATAAAAGAAAAATACCCTTTAGGAGGCAAGAAATTCAGCTGCAGGAAACACCAGGGAAGCCAAAGAATCGTTGATTAGAGATTTAAAAGCTGCCATTTCGGAACACTGACATTTGGAATTTGTTTCAGAGAGCAAGCTACAAAGGTCAAGTTGGAGAAGCATGCACCAAAGCATGCTCCTCTGCAGCTTCAGGTGTGGAGTCTAAGGCGATATTTTCAGCAAAATGGCTGGTCGGTGTCAATACACTTGAGAATCTCCATTGTCCAACTATAGTTCAGTCTGCTAAAGGGTTGGCGTTGTCTCTCAAACCTGTCTTTGATTACTTCCCTGCCACAGTTCCCCACACATAACTGGGACCTACTCACTTATGACCAGCTGGTTCACAGACACATATATTTTTCCTGTAAATGCACACGACGCATTTGCCCTTGTGGGCAGGAAACCATCATGCAACCCTCCCTTCTTAAGGGTTTCGAACTCTAAAATTTATGAAGGCCACAGAAAAGTGTTTAGAGTTAAAAGATGAGAATGTCATTAATTTCTACTTGAAGAAAACATGCAGAAACCCACTTGAGTGAGTTTCTGTATGGTGCCGCGCAAACACTGCCAGCTTGGTAATGGGAAGGGGACTTCTCCATGGTCTGAGTGCGTCAAGTCAGAAGCATTTGTTCAGCTTTAGAGTTAGCGTCTGGTTGTGGAATATTCAAATCGAGGAAACAGTGGGCACCAATGCAGTAACTGTTGTATCATTTTATAAATCAAAATTAGACCCGGTAGCATCCTTTAAGAGTGATATGTGTTTCTAGTTCTTGACCAAATAGTGATTGAAGGCAACAGTCAGGAGTGTTCCAGGAAGTAGCGGACGTAGAGGATGTAGTGGACGTAGCGGACGTAGTGGACGTAGCGGACGTAGAGGACGTAGCGGACATGGCAGACGTAGCAGGTTAGACGGTCCTCACAGCATCTCCTCCCCTCAGCCTCACTCAGTCTGCCCAGGACGAGGGAACTTTCCACGTCTCCACGTCTGGGCCATACGAGTGCTTCAGCTCCTGGGATATTCATCTTTGGGGGTACTTGAGTGCCTCTTAGAGCCCTCTTTCACTCCTGCCCTCCACCCTCCTCCTTCTCCTCCTACTTTTTACCCTACTGACCTCAGCCTGTCCTCTTTCACTTCAAAGGTAGAGGCTGGATGGTACTGCTACCAACACTGGGTAAAATGCCAAGAAAATCACAGGCTGGTGCTGACTCCGCCACTATCTCCGAGATTCTAGCTAAGTACATCTGTTTTCTCATCATTAAGCAGAACTGTTAATAACCTTCCTGACACAGGGATTTATGAAATGACAACTCTAAAGTGTTCATGACAAGCTCTGTCTCTGAAGAGAGGCAGATGCTGCTTCCTTCTGCAGCCTCCTTCCTTCCGCAGGAAAGCAACACGTCCCCCTCTGCCAGGTGGAAATATGCAAAGCCAGCAGGTCCCAGTGTCTTCTTGTCAAAGAAACTGGCCCATGGCAACCTCCCGGGTTGAACAAAACATGTCATTGGGGTCCGCGTTTCTTCTATTAGGTAACTGTGTTGCTTTATCATCTCCTCACGTGGCCTTTGAAACTTATCAGAAAGTGTCCCTACTTCTCCAGTCTGGTCTTTTTGCTTTACTAAGACTTCCACAGGTGCTTCCTGGAGCCTTAGCCTGGTGTCAACCTCCCAGGTCACCTTCCTGCAGCAGGTGGGTGACTTATGCAATTGTGAAGTGCTAAGGGTCCATGCCTTGTCCTCTGAGACTGCTGTCTTCTGCGGGAAAAATGAGCTCTCGTAGGAAACATTCTGGTAGTTGGCAGTTATCCACTGAGCACCTATTAGGTGTCAGGCTCAACTGTACGTTCTGGGAATTCCACAGCAAGTGAAATAGGTTCTTTTAAAATTTTCATTGTTTTGTTTTTACAAATTTTCCTTGTGTGGAGTAGACACATGTATATAACATGTCTTTTTTTTTCAGCACCAGGAATCAAACTTGGGCTTTTGTGCTTGCAAGGTAGGTGCGGTGCTACTGAGATAAGTCCTCGCCCTACATCACCCATCTTAATTCTTTTTTTTTATCCCCTCCCCTCCCCTCACACTTCCCTCCTGTCATCTCTCCATCTCCTCCCCCTGTGAGAGAGTTCTACCTCTTTACTTCCTATTCTCTGCCTTCTATGTTCTTCTTTCCCTTATATCTTGAGTTCCTCATATCAAGGAAATCATGTGATATTTAAGTTTCTGAGTCTGATTTACTTAATTTAACATTAGGTCTCACGTTCACCCATTTTCCTACAAATGACTCATTTATCCTTTTTATAGCGGAGTAGTACTGTACTGTATATAAATACCACATATTCTTTATCCATTTATCCATTGATAGATACATGGGTCACTTCTAAGCTATTTATAGCTATTATGAATATTGCTGCTATAAAAATGGGTATGCATGTATCATTGTAATATGACGCATTTAACTCTTTTGGGAAGATACGTAGATGGGGAATAGGTAGGTCAAGTGGAATTTCTAGCCTAGGGATCTTCCCACTGATTTTCATAGTGATTGTACTAATTTATACCCCCACCAACAGGGTAGAAGGGTGGCTTTTTACTCTTGATATTTTGCTGATGGCCATTCTTTCTGGGATAAGATGTAATCTCTACTGTTTTAATTTGCATTAGAAACAAGTTTTTGAAGAAATTTTCTTTTTTTTTTTTTGAACAATGCTGGTCAAGAGTAATAGAAATGGCCCACATACATAATTTGGTAAGTTTGATAAAAATTAAAATGAACTGGTAAAATTAATTTCCACAATATCTTTTATTTGACCTAGTATATTCAAAATGTTATCATTGCAGCACACAAGTGAGATTTTTCACATTATCTTTTATGATGACTAGAAGTCTAGTGGGCCAGCCAGCACAGACTACCTACATGTCAGGGCCTTCGTAGCCACAGGTGGCCAGCAGCCTCCACACTGGGCCGAGGAGCTGTGGAGGAACAGGCGTCACCAGGAGACCATAGGTACAAACTGTGCAGGGGACAAGTAGGACAAGAAGCCAGTGAGAAACAAGTCTGAGGAGCCGGGGCTCAGTGCTGGGCCGAGAGCACCAACAGATGGTCCACTACAAGACAAGGGCTCCCTGGCCCCCGCTGGCAGGGAAGGAATGTGGAAGGAGGCTGCCTTCAGGGGTTCCATGTCTGGAATGGCACAGATCAGCCATGACCCAGGAAGCATTCAGAAGGGAGAACACCTGGCTATGGTTCCATGAGCCCGACCCATGGCTGCTGAACACTGGTCATTTTTTTCAGTGTGAGCACAAATACTCACTAAGCAGTGCCCAGCGCTGTGAGTGTAGATGGCACAGTGGTGAATAAGAAGCTCCGGGCCCTTCACCGTGAAAATCTTTCTGTACTGGAGGGGGCAGGCAACAAACAAGTGATGAACGAGACAGTCTTGGTAATGGTGAGCATATGAAGGGTAGGGAAGAAGCAGAGTGAAATGATAGCCTGGCAGGCATGGGTCAGGGTCGAGGCATTCTCCCTATGGCTCTGGACTCACTCCCCATTTTTCTGTGCCCTGACTAGGACCTTATGTTAAATAAGAGCCAAGAGACCCAAAGAGTAGATACAATGCGGTATCCTGGATTGGATTCTGAAATAGGGTACAATCCATGTTTTAGTTTAGTTAATAGCACTATGAGGGTACTGATCTCCTAGTTTTGATCATTGTGTGGTGGTTATGTAAAATGTTAACGTTAGGAACACTTGGATGAAAGTTAGACTGAAACTCTGTATTTGCAACTACATATAAGTGTAAGAAATCTACATGTGGCTATATCCACAAAAGAATAATAGTAAATCCAAGGAAATTTCTATAGCATCCTTTTTACACTACAGAGTGTTGGTATTTAACACCCAGCTGTCTACCATGTTCTGTCACATACCACCTGTGCTTCCTCCTGCCCATGTCTTCAGGGATCAGCCCACATCAGGCAGATGTAGCCTTGCTAGGTAGGCCTTGGAGATTCCTTCTAAAAAGTGGAAGTCTGAGCTCAGCATCTGTAAGGCTCCCTGGTCTGAGATGCCCATCTCTGGGGATGATGGGCCCTAACCACAGTCCAGAGCCACTGAGGCCCAGGAGAAACAGCCAGAAAGCTTGTTCTACTCTTGTGTTGGAGGGGCATGGTGGTGAAAAGGACTTCTGACGATGCTGACAATGGCTCTTGTGCACTCTGGCCGTACAGGCTGGTTCTAAGCACTTGTGATGAGTTAAGCTGCTGCCTCCTAACCACAAGTACCCTCTCATCACCCCAGGTGGAGATGGCAGAGCTGGAACACGGAGAGGTGAAGGAATTGCCTGAGGCCTACTCGCCCGTGAGCAGCACAGCTTGTCCTCGACCTCAGGATCATACAGGGGACACCGGTGGTGGGACATGGGCTGGACAAGAAGATAAAGTCTGGGTGAAGTTTTCTCCTTCTCAGACTGGGACACGGCTCCTGTCCCCAGAGGGACAGTATGTTCCAGCTGGTGTCTGCCCCTTTGTACTCGGGACCCAGGAGCACTGAGGAAGAAGCATTTTAGCTACTTCTCCTCCAGAATAATTCCTTCCAGCTACCTCCCTTTCTGACTCGGGGGACTGTCTGTCTGTCACTCGGTTCCCCTCCTACCTGTTGGTTACCTCCTCTGGCCTAGATCTTTATGGATGGTGTGTGCTCGAGTGTGCACACAGCTCATTTATTTCATTTCCTCTGTTGGTTTTACAAAACTCACAAAGTGATAAATACTCATTAGAGGAATAACTCAAACAGCATCGAAGTGTGTGACGGGAGGAGAGAGATACCACCCTTTCCCTGCCTGGCACCTGGAATCCCTTCCCATCCCCCATTCTCTGGACACAGCCTCTGTGAGCAAGAAGAGTCTGAGGACAGAATGAGAACTTTTTATGACACATTTAGGCCCCACAAGAGCAAGGTCTATCTTTGTAATCCTGTGTGTTCCAGGAAAGAACGAGCACTATAGTCGAGGGCCAGATATACTTGTTGAATGTGGATTGAAGGCATGAATGGGTTTTCCCTGCAACTTATTTCTTTTTTAAATGAAACAGGATAGATACATCATGGACGCTACTTCGTGTCAGAGCGACAGACCTACTTCATTGTTTTTCAGGATCTGTCAAGTGTTTAACAGGCAACTCCCTAGTCTGTGGTGTAACTGCATCCTTCTTAATAAGCCTGGGTATCCTGAGGTGTTGCTACAGCAGACATGGAGTCACAGCCTTTTTTACACGTGTGTTAGGACGTACGAATGAGTGTTTTTAGCCAGGGAGACTGGAGAGGAACTGCTGTGACAGAGAGCTGAGGTTTTGTCCTAGAGACACAAGATGGCCTTTCACGAGCTGGACTGGGGCACAAGCAGCTGCAGGGGCTTCGAGAACCACCCCAGAATGAAGTCGTCACCTCTGCCCAGCCTTGGGCTGAAGTTTCTGAGGACCGGAAGTTCCTGCTTAAAGAACCCACTCTGGAACCTGAAGAGGATTGTGGGACCAGAAAAGTTCTCTCCACCTAAACATTTATGATTCCTGTAACTTTTCTTGCTAGTATCAGTGATTTTTGAAATATTTTCATTTGCACTAGTTTATCTGGGCCTTCTGAGTCCTCCTGACTTATGCTAGAAGGTAAAGTCATCTCTATTTACAGAAGAGGTCAGTGACAGCTCAGGGTCACACATTTGTTATGCGTGTCACACAGCCACTCTGAAAGACCAATAGAAACACATTGGGAATCAGACCTGGTGTGGTGTCTGAAGGTGAAAATTTTCTTAAGGCATTTTCTCAGGAGGCAAAAGGAATAAAACCTGCCTTGTGTCAAGCCTGTGGTAAGTTCTGTTGGTCCCAAAAGAGAGGCTGTGAACAGTTCCTCTGAAGAGACCAAGTTGGTGAAGAACCTGGGAGAGGGAAACTTGGCAATGGAGACCCCCGACAGGAAGTTTCTTTGGGTCTTCGCTGCCCGAGACTTGGAAAAATGAAAGCATTGCCTCTTGCGGAGAGACTACCTTTGGTCTTCCATTTTTCCTTTTATTGGGGATGTTTCTCTGTTCATTTAGACCAGCTCACCAATGGTCCTGGTTAGACGGTTTAGTAAGCAAATGAACAGCACTGACAACAAGATGCTGCTTGAAATGGACACACTATCATTTTTCAGTAATGTTTGTTTGGGAAATCCTACCTGTGTGCACTTGCACATGTGTGTGCGTGTGCGTGTGCGTGTTTATATACATAGGATGTAAGACCTGGGTGACATCTACAACCCTTTTTATTTTATTTTGAGCAGATCTTATTAAGTTGTAAATCACCCAGGCTGGGCCTGAACATGCAGTCCTCTTGCCTCAGCCTCCCAGAGTGCTGGGATGACAAGCGTGGGCCACCACGCCGGGCTCATCACCTAAGAGAGCTCATGAGAGCCGACCCCAGGACATCTCGGGGCTGTCAGCCAGCCCCTCCTGCTCCCAGGGGCTGGGTGAGCTGGAGGCCAGGGGTATAGAGTAGCTAGCTGCCCTCTGACCCCATGGAGGAGGAGGACTCTAAGAAGAGCCTGGCAGAAGGTGGATTGAGCAATGGAGGAAGAGGACCCCTGTACCAGGGACGGGACTTTTCTGCTTAGGATTCCTCATTAAGACATTACAGTAGAATAATGTTAAGCCCAAGCACTTGTTTCCTGGTGGCAGTTCTTAAGTGGGGTGAGTAATTATACACATAACATTAAAGACTTGGAGAGTCCTGTTCAGTGATTTTCAACAAACACGTGCAGCTCAGGTTGAGTCAGTGCAATTCTGTCAACCCAGAAAGATCCCCGCCTACTTTCCCGTTCAATCTCTTCGCATCTCTCACTTCAGAAGCAACTCCTTCTGTCATTTCCTCTCCCAAGACTAGCTTCATCAGCTCTAGGATTGCTTATCAGTACAGTCATACAATGCTTGGTGGTGCAAGCCTGCAATCCCAGCACTCTGAGAGCTGAGTCAGGAGGATCGCAACCTGTGCAACTTCATGACTTAGTGAAGCTGTGTCTCAAAAATTTTAAAATAAGCATTTTATACAAGGGGTGGGATATAGATCAGTGGTAGAGTCTTCTTGGTTGCATTCCCAATACTACATATTCATGCATGGGCTCATATGCATGCACACACACACACACACACACACACACACACACACACACAGATACTCTTATACAGCATGTACTTCATGTCTATCTTGTTTCACTCAACAAAATGTTTTAAAGTTCAGCCTTTCAAATAACCTCTCCTGCTGTTTCTCCTTTCCTTTGCCCCAGGGTCTCATGAATGCTAGGCCAGTGCTTTATCATTACATTATACTTTCAGCCTACATTTAACTTTTTTTTTTTTTAATATTTCTGTTACACTAGGCACTATGTTCAAGCTTTTTTTTGGTAAGCTCTCACTAATAAGTCACTAAGTTGCCTAGGCAGGGCTTGAGTCCTCAATCCTCCTGTCTCAGCCTCCAGGAGTGCTGGGGTTCGAGACATGTGCCACGGCACCCAGCTAAACTACATTCTTCATCTTAGTACTAATCCCATGGAGTGTTGCTAATATTCCCATTTCCAACCCTGAGGAAACTTAAGCTTAGAGAGGTTAAGTAATGAGCCAAGAGTCCTACTAAGAAATCTATCAGGATGTGTGAGCTTCTGTGTTTCACTCTGGAGCCTAAGACCTGCTGGTTCCCAGGTTAAGGCGGGTCAAATGCATAATTAACCACCCCCTCACGCCCACCTCAGCCCCTCACTTCTCCTTCTTTCTATGTCCCATCTCCCTGCACCTGGCCTGAAATTTCATCTTTCACTCCACCCTGGAGGAGTCACCTTCATGGCCCTGTAAGCAGAGTGGAGATACGGCGGACAGCGCTGGGGCTGCCAGGTATTGCAGTTCCGACTCCCTCCTGAGCAACAGCTGTGCACAACCAGACACATAAAAACAGTCCTATTTCTGGGTCTGACTACAGGAAGAAAGATTCTCTGCAGGTATAAAAGGGCTAGGTGAAGTTAAACAAACAAACAAACAAACACTTGCCACCTAGGCAACCTGAAGGAAGCAAGAGCCTTTCTGCCTGAGTTGACACCTGAACTGGTTTTGAAGGGTGCAGCGAAGCCTTTAATGCTGACTTACAGATAAATCCTGAAAGTATCTAACTGCTCTTCCCCCTGAGCTCATCAGATCTGCAGGTGGCAAGGACAGGGTCACAGGGAGGCTGGAGCTACTGGGTGACAACAAAGCCCAGGCCCAACGGAGGCTGTAGAGAAAGCATCTGTCTGGAGGGCAGACCCCTTCCATCCCAAGTTTCCCTCTGAGGACTTTGAAAGATGTAACATCTCCCAGCTGAGTGAGATGCTCAGTCTCTCAGTGGCACCGTTTACTTCGACTCTAAAATGGGGGTGACAACAGCACGTGTCAAGTGCTCTCGTCAGTAACTCAATCTGTCCAAAGAACACACTTAGCACAGGGTCTAAGACTCACAGAAACTAAGCATGGTCCGTGTCTATGATGTTGCAGTTCCTTTCCCTGCTGTCATTAGGACAGTGAGAAGAACAGTTTAGACTGAGAGGAGGTTTGAGCAGAGTCTCATCTCGGCTCTGCCACTGACTGGCTGGGTGGCCTCCGGAAAGTCACTTCCTCTTTTGGCATCTCATTTTTCCTGGATCTGCAAAGCCCAAGGACAACAGTCGTGGAGGGCCTTCACTCCAAGACATCTTGAAGGAGGCTGTTCCAACAGACTCTTCCTCCTCCACGATCCCCTCAGCCTTGGAGCCGTCTGAAGATGCCAGCAACCTCCTTGACCCTCAAGATGGGAAATCCAAGGCAGCCGGAGCCCAGTCTGGATTGCCACCTTCTCCTAGATGGAAGAGGCACGTGTCGGCTCCTTCCTGAAGTCCAGGCTTTCAGTCGCCATGTTCCCATCCTTGCTCGGGCACTGGCCCAGGGCTTGACGTCGGGTTGTTTAACCTCTGTGCATCACAGATTCCTCCTGGATGTGGGAGAGGGTAACAGCTGTTTCACATGGTGACTGTGAAGAGTGACTGAGATTTTGCAGTTGGAGAATTGTGCACCGTGCCTGCTTCAAAGCAAGCGTCTAAAACATATTAGTCATTTTTACATTATTCTGCTAATCGTAATGACCATGGCAACTATCTCTTCCTTTTCAATCCCGGGCCTCAGGTATAAGCAGCAGGCAAGACACCTCCTCCTTCACCGCTCCAGAGAGGTCTCTTGTTTTTCTTGGCCTCCATCTGCGCACATGCGCAGATGTGCACCATAGCCAAAGAGGTGCACTCACGCATGCGCAATAATCACACAAACCCTGCGGGTCCCCTCTTTCCCTGTGGGGTAAGGGCAGAGAAGAGCTAGCAAAGTGGCTCCTGGCTTGAATACAATTATTTGCAAGCCAAACTGGGCTATTTCTGCAGGCTCTCCAGCAATTTCAGCTGCTCCATAAACACAGCCTGTGAGTCAGGAGTCGGTAAACTGTGTGCTCAGACCTGTATTTAAGATCTTCCTCGGACAGGAGTTGGCAGTCACAAGAGCAAGCGTATAATTTTCGATTAGTGCATCGCACGCTTCCAGGTTTGCCTAGGTCGCAGGAGTTGGTTGTGCGATTTATTTTGCCCCTGGCTGTACTCTAAAAGCACCCAAGGTGTTGGACTTCATGCATGGAAGGGAAAGTATTGTGTACGTGAAGATTTCCGAGGCCCAACAGCTTCCCCCCAACACACACACTTGTCTGGGAATAATACTTGCACTTATCTGCCTGGGATCCCTCCCTCCAGCTCTCTCTGTCTGGGCTGCATCTCTCTCTCTCTCTTTTTTTTTTTTTTTTAACTCTTTGCTAGGTACATCCTCCTCTTGTTTTGGCTCTATTTCCACCTACACTTTATCCAGCCTCAAAGCCCCAAAGGACCACAATTTGATGCACATGCCATCTTCTATCTTTTTGAAAAGCAACAGCCATGCAATTACAACAGCGATAATGATGATAATTACCGTGCAGTGGCCTTCTCTATACGTCAAGCATGTGCTCGGGGCCTTTGAAAGATTATTTCACTTACTGTTCAAAGCAGTCCTCGGAGGCTGGCGGCTATGAACGTCTGCCTTGCAAATAAGGAAAATCCAGGATCAAAGAAGAGAAGGAACTTGGAAACAATGAGGAAAGGTGGACATCTGGACCATGGGAGCCCAACTCCAGAATCCAGGTTCTTAGCCCCTGTGCTTGGAGTCACAAAGAATCACATATGGCTTCTGACAGTATTTTGCCATCTTGGCTTATCACCCTCCCAAACAGTCTACACTAGTGACACTGGGGAACATGAAGGGTGTCATCCATATTAAGGACAAGCATGAGATATGATCCAAGCTTAAATGTTGCATAGTTTCCTTCCTATAAGAAGCCAAAGCATAAATAATTTAAAGAGCAAAATAAAAGATGAATAATAGGAAGCAGAGAGATAGATCTTTTGCAAAGGAGAAAGTGATCCAGAGATGGGAGAAGGCAAGGAGGGAAAGGGCAGTAAAAAGAATTAAGATGTTTTATATATGTGTACTGAGCTCCACAATGAATGCAGTCATCATGTAGCATACACATACACTAATAACAAATATGGAATGGAACTGAAAAGAATAGAGAAGGTTTAAAATTTTTTAAATTCCTAACAATAAAAGACACATTGCCACGAACCCCCTTAAAGTGCTCCCTTGCCTCCAAACCAATGTGTTTATCTTGTTTCTGGCCACTCTCTGAAGCCTTTCTAGAAGTTCTCTTCTGTCAGTGTCTTTAGATGCTCTATTGTGGATGCGTCAGTACCCTAAGTGGATTCTAAACACTTATTTCTCATGGTCTTTGACTTTGGGACAGAGCCAGAAGTCATGCTGCATCAGATCCCATAAAGGAGGTGGTTGAGGACATGCAGCATTTTCAAGAGATGGTGTTGTATAGCAACCTTCACTGCATTTCTGATCAACTCTTACATGGACATTCAGGAAAGAGGCTTTCCAGACCTGCTCAGAACGTGGCAAGCATTATGGCACAAGTGTGTTCAAAGTGAGGGGAGGGATTTTAAGGCAGATTAACGGCAATGTGTTTTTTTGCTGTAATAAATTGTTTTGAATTTAAACTTTCACTATGTATTTTAATCACATCTTGTTATTATTTGGGAACACTTTTCTTTCAATTTGACATGTATGTCAGTGCATGCACCTGTTAGCAATATAAAGTGTATCTCCCAAGTTTAGTCACAGCCAAAACCAGTTCAAAAATCTCTGGTCTGTGGGGTTCCTCTGAGACAAATCTAGATGTTTCCAGCTGAGATTTTGCCCTCTTTCTTCCCCGCATTTCCTAATATTAATGGCTGTGATGTCTAGTGGCTACGGTGGATATAAAATTGCCTAGCAAATCACAAAGTCTGATCATAAAAATGTTGCAGAATGCTTTCTACTTTTGTGAGTGGCTTTGTCCATATACTGAGAGACTGGGGACAGTGATACATTTTGGGACCAGTGGAGAGTCCCATGTCCCCACCTGCCAGCCCCCAGGGTACCATTTCTTCCTATTAAAATTTCAAAGCCCAAGATTAGCTATTCAAGTAGCAGAAATAAAAACAGCTCCCAGTCCTCTGAGAAGTCTTTCCAGGAGGAATTAGCCTCATCAGCCTCTCCTAGGGCCTGGAGTCAGCACTCTCCGCTGTGGGCTCCTGGCTTCCCAGGTAGAGCTGAGGTGAGCTTCAGCTGGCTCTGCCCTGCCTGGACTTGGTGTAGCTGACCCTTCCCAGGTTGAAGATGAGCTGTGGTATTGTTCCCAAGACAACCTGGGCCTACAGCATCAGGCCCAAGAAGAAGAACAAAGCTCTGGATCTGTGCAGGACCTTTCTCCTAACAAATTCAAGGTAATTCCTTGAATGTTGGGTTCTTTTCTCTCTGGAGAGAAAAGATCACTGTGGGAGGTGTGGCTTTTTTCCTTCTGACCCTTCTTGGTGTGGCGAGGTGGCAGGATGGCAGTCTGAAAGCTCTGGCCTGGAGGGTGAAGGCTGGGCTTATATTTGCCTACCATTTGGTTTCTTAAAACTTCTTGTCTGATTTCTGACTCTTGGTCCTATTTTCATTTCCATCTCTCTCAAGAGCCTATTCAGACATTTTTTCTTCTAATTGCCTTCCATGCTCCTGCTGCCCATGAAATGTTAATAGTACAGAAACACTATATGTCTATTTATGTACTATCTGTGTATCTGTGCTTTATACATACAGAAGTAATTGTTTTGGATCATCACCCCCAGGAGTCACTTTGTGTCCCCTTGGAGGTGACTCCCCCCTATTGGTGACACATATGACAGAAAGAGGGGTGGAGGGATGTAGACTGTGCCCCTGTCTGTGTCCCAGTCCAGGACGACAATGGTATCTCAATCCGGGGACCTACTGCATGCAAAAAGCTTCACACAAGAGTACTGGTCAGCACTCTCACCACTATGAAAATCATGACAGGTAACATTTATTGGGGGATTATGACAAGATGGGATTGGGAGTTTTTCATAAATTCATGATTACTCTGTGAAGTAAGGGTCATGTTATCATCATGGTTTTACCAGAAAAGAAAGTTGACGCACAGCCAAGTTGGCTGATCTAAGGTGACACTGCTGGAGAGGGACCGAGTGAGCGTTGGAGTTCAAGGATTGGATTCCCAAGCTCTTGACCTTGATGCTGCATGTTTGGTTATATGATGCAATGTGAGATTAAATGACAGTGTTAATTCTGTTGGCAGATGGTTGATAGTACAGCTTTTGAAGGGTTCTGGCTACTGTGATCACATTAGAACTTCGACATGATCTCTGTGATTGTCCTTTCTAGGCAGGCAGAGCTGCCTGAACTGCTGACAAAGGTCAAGCTATTGAGTTCCTACTTCGTACCTGGATAAACAACCTGGGCATCCTCACAACTACCTCTTCTCTCTGGTGACAAGATGGTGCAAAGTGTGGGATGCTGCTGTAGAGATGCATGTTGCTATGGCAGCACCTCAAGCCTCCTACCCCCCTCTCCGAAGTGCTCTGACACAGGCAGCAGTTTCTATGGTAACAGTGGGAGTGAAGAGTCCATGAAGAAAGGGCTGTGTGTGTCCCGGCATGGGGAGAATTAAAAATGAACTCTGGTCATTTGGAGGCTACCCAGCCATATGTCAAAAAGAAATGATACCCATACTGCAGGAAAAATCCCAGAAAGTGGAATATTAGAGTTTCTTAGCTTATTCTCCCTTAAAAGTTCACCTCTTTTTTTTTTTTTTCAAACAAGGGCAAATTAAAACTTCAGAAAATAAGATAAAGAGTGAAAAACGCACCTGAGTGCCTATTGTCAGGGGTGGATAATTCAATTACTATGCAGGCAACACACCTATAAATAACTTTGAAACACAGCACCCAAGAAGTTTCAGCGGATGAAGAAAGGACCGCTGCTCTGCTCTGTTCAGAGCTGCTCAATGCCCAGAGAGGAAAGAGAAAAACCCTTCCCACTGGCCAGCAGCCTCCTCCCCCTTCCAGTTGCCATGGCCCCTCGAAGCCCTCTCCTTTCCTGCTGCTGGAAGGCTAATGAGCCTCCTCTCCCGCACTGGCTGCACATGGCTGCACCTCAGGGGCCAGGCCGAGACAGCAACACTTACTTTGCCATTCAATCCTATAAAGGGAAATAAACAATGTGAGAAGAAATCCCATTTTGTATCACTCACTTTTCTAAGAGGAGGGTTGGATCCAATTCTAGGAAAAGAAACAGGGTGAGCTAAGCAATTGCCTTAGATACAGTTCTGAGCAATGGGCTGGTGGGAAAGTGCTTGCCAAGCATGGACAGGGCCCTGGGTTCTATCTGCAGCCCCCTCCAGAAAGCAGGGGAAAACCAGAGATAGAAATCCAACCCAAGAATCTTAAATATCAAAAGAAATGGTGGCTCCTAACAGTGATGGCCGAGGGTATGTCCAGCTCCCAGCACGCCTGCATCCGGGTCCTCTTCTCAACTTGGCAAAGCCCAGCTCCCTCCCTTGGCTTCCATTTTGTACACTCACCCTTCAGCAGCAAAGATGTTTCCTGACAATCTTGCTTTGCTTAAACCTGAGGGAAAAAGAGCACCTTGCCTCCCACCGTTGTGAGAGAGTCCTGGAGTTAATACTGTTGATGTGGTTGGTCCACATGCTAACCTCATAGCAATTGAGTCACATGCTAACCTCATAGAAATTATTTAATAGATATTATATTATCATTGGCCAGGCCCAAGTTACATGTCCAACCTTGCAATCATGGTAGGAGGAAGCCAAGCACTGTTGGGTGGGGGGGGCACCAGGAGGAAGTCATGATGCTGTGAGCTCTCATCCTCTGTTAAACACAGAGAAATGGAAGATCCAAACACTCATAGCCAATTCCTGTATCATATAGACTGTGGTCATGTCCTGAACTGGCCTGTGCCAGGCACCTGCCCTCTGCTCTCCACAGGACACCCCTCCCCCACTGCCTGGGCATTACCTTCCCTGGCTGAGTGGGCCTGTCACCCCCCTCATTTCACATGTGTTCACTTGGGCTCTTTCAAGTCTTTCACTTTCCTTCTCTTCCCAACCTTCTTCTAGTGTTTTCCTGCTGTCACTAAAACCACTTCCGTTTTTCTCCTCTGCTCTCTAGGCTGGGCCAGGCCTATGGGAGCTCAGAAGCTCTCCTCTTGTTCTTGGGGCATTCTGAATCTGGGACTCAGGGAGACTGAGCATTTCTCAGTGTAGTTTCTACCGCTGAGTAGTGGAGCAGAGTGGTCGTGAGGCCGGGTTTGTCTCTTGCTTTTGATACTGCAAGTACTTCCTCCACTCCTCTACCTTGGTTGAGCCTTGGTTTCTTTGAACTTCCTGACAATCTCATGACTGTTCCCCTCTCCAGACCTCCCTCTGCTTGTATAGGGCTAGGGTCCTGAAGGTGTAAGCACGAAGGCAAGTGTTTGGCTGGCAGAATCTCTGGCGGTTTTATTGTCCATGGTGTCCTTCATGTTTGGGGGATTATAATGTTCAGAAACAAGGCTGGCTCTGCAAGGCCTCTAGACAGCAGGGAACTGTTGCATTGTCAATATTTTTTTTTTTTAAGGTTTTTTGAGACAGGGTCTCACTTTGTGGTTCAGGCTGGCCCTGAGCTCAGCCTCCAACTCACATCACAGCAATCCTCCTGCCTCTGCCTCCCTAGTGCTGGGATTACAGGTATGAGCCACCACGCCCGGCACTGTGGTATGCGGTACTGATTGCTGCTGGGCGTGAGTCTCCACACCCAGTATAGGTATGTGGTTACCGGGGAATCGAACCCGGGTCCTTGCGCTTGCAAGACAGGCGCCGGAACCACTGAGCTAACTCCCCGGCCCTGCATTGTCAATATTAATGTCCTTGCCCAATTACTTTTGGGGGCCCTAACACCATGGGATGTTACTGGAGGTGGGGGTCTTTGGAAGGTGCCTAGGCTTAGAGGAGGCCACATAGGCACAGTGTCCCCTGGTAGGATCAGTTCCTCTGATAAACAGAAGGAAACATGAGTGCTCTCTCTTTTCACAAGCACACACTGAAGAGAGGACAGACGAGCCCACAGAGAGATGGAACCATGGATGCTCTGGGGAGCTGCCTCCATCAGAGATAGGATGCTCTGGAAGTGAGACCCTGGGCTTCTCTGGGTCTGCGACAATGTGTAGCTTTAGTGGAGGCCCCTCCCAGGGTGCCCTGTTAGAATAGCCCGGTGGACTCAGACAGTTATCAGCAGATTCTAGCCTTCCTCCTCAGACCAACTGGGCCTTAAACGTTTGATTTCCTGTAGCACAAAAGGGAGAAAAACAAATTCTCTGCCTTTTCCATTTGTGCGAATCATTAGCGTTATTCACTAAATACTTTCCAATCTCCTGTACAGTGTAGGATTGCATTTCACCGGCCCCTGGAGTGAATTCAGAACGAGGCAGAAACTGGAAGAGCTGGGGTCTGATTGATCTCCCCCCTCCCAGCAGAACTAGCATCAAGACAACAGAAGATAGGTCAGCTGGGATCTCACAGGGAGAAGAGATAACGCCTGTCACAAACATACCCGATCTACGGGCCTGGGGTGTGGCACAGCCTTATGTCCTCACACGACATTGATATTACTTGTTTTCATAGCACAACACAGCATGGCCTGAAGAAGGTGCAGGTTCTTTCACAAGGGAAAATGGATCAAGGCCTGAGTGTAGGTTTCCTCAGTGGACATCGCTCCACTCTGCCTTCCTGGAAGATTGTCTCCACCACCTGCATGACTCAGTCTTTATCTTCTGGTTCTCTTGTTCAAACATTACCTTTCTCAGGGTCCTTTCTGACCAGAAAGAGTTAAGAAGGCTCTCAGTCTTTCCCTTTCTTTATTTCCTTTCCTTCTTTTCTTCCTTCCTTCCTTTCTTTCTTTCTACTTTTTTTCTTGTCGTAGTAGAGATTGAACCCATGCTCTTCACAGTGAGCTGCATTTCCAGATCTTGTTTGTTTTTAATTTTGAGACTGTTTTGCTAAGTTGCTAGGTTGCCCAGGCTCTGGGTAAACTTGTGATTCTCCTGCCTCAGTCTTTAAGAGCTCTGGGATTATAGATATGTATTCCACTACACCTCGCTATTCATAGCAGTTGTTAAAATCTAATGTGATCTTGTTTATTTGCTTTTTACCAAGAATAAAAGCTCCTCAAAGACAAAGGTTTTGGCTTGTGTAATGAGAATTCTGCCTGATACCTACAACTCCGATACTGGATAATGTTTGTTAAATGAACAAGTGAATGGAAAAGATAGCAAGAAAGAAAAGCATTTATGTTTGGATGTGTCCGTGGCAGAGCCACTTTGGCTCCAGGTGGTCTTAGAAACAAATGTGATGTTGCACAGCCTCTTCCCTCCTTCCAGCTCATTATTTGCACTATGTAAATATCAGATGTCAATATAATTAGATTTCTGTTCTTTTGTCTCAACTGGCCCCCCTTTTGGCCTCTCCCTTGTCTGTCCTGACCTCTAGCAGGCTCGTTTTAGGCTTCACTAGGCATCTGCAAATGGCCACCGATGCCGCTGACCACAGTGCTTTGTGGTGAGTTATATGAGTTCAGTCCTTTGACCGCCAGTCCCCTGAGGGACAAGACTAAAGCTTGCTTATGTAAATTTTCAGGAGTTCTCGGTTTAGGGGGTGCTTGCTTAGTGAATGAACTTTTCTCTATTGTTTGTCATCATCTCCTCTGTGTGAGTCTGGTCACTCAGAGGTCGCTGGAGGCCCTCATTTGTTTCTTGTCTGGTCTTACTTAGGTGACAGCCATGGTGCATGTTCCACTAACATTGATGGATTTCCTTTTTTTGTTGACACTTGTCATGGTTGGCCTTTCTCACTGCTTGAGGAAGAAAGGAACTTACAGCAGTTTCTCATCAGCTTGCTGTGAACTCCATGAGCAGAGTCTCTGGGTGTCTTGAAGGAAAAAATGTGTCGGATCCTATAGTGACCCTATAGTGTTCTATTTCCAAATTCTCTAAATCCCACATTGGGGCACTATCTGAATTAAGATTTTGGATCATGTTTAAGTGCATGAGGTAATTTTGGAGTTGAAGTTCAGATGTCCAATAAACATGAACCAAATGGGTAAATGGCAGAAATGAAGATGTGCTGTAAAATTAAGATTTTTCTGTCTCATATGCAAATGGCATCGTGAAAATCAATTTCACCCAGAATGGAATTTCTTCATTTTCTAAAACTCTTCTGGAACGTCAAAATATTCTCTCAGTGGAATCTGAAACAAACTGCTTGTCTCCCTTGTTTGAGATCTTGCTGTGAGGGTCTTATTAGACATTCTCATAAGATGCTACAAAGGTCCTGGTCACTGCTGTTGTATTATGGTGAAATATACAATATCATTCTGCATGCGAGTGCTGGGGTCTGTCACAACCTGGGAGATGTTTTCCTCAGGAATGCTTTCACACTTGGCACATTTCAGGCTTGGGGCTGCAGGATACCATCCTGTGGGGGGTAATCCCTGCTTTGGCTGAGCTGCTGGGAGAGAAAGCATGCGATAAACAATGGTCACTATGCTTTATGTGCTGTCAGAGAAATGTGTGAGGAACGTGGCTGTCATGGAGGAAACAGCTCACTGCTTGGTTGCCTCAAGTATGGGTTTGAAACGGATACTTAAATGGTGAGCCTTGAATGATGAACAGGAGTTGCTGTATTTTAAATCATGTGGTGAATATAACTCACCACATTTTAGGTAGCTAAGAATTGATTGCAAACACAGAAGAGTGTTTGCAAGAATAACATGGTGTCTTTGGGGGTGGGGTGGGGGAGAGCATTTCTGTGCTGCCTTCACCAGCAAACAGCACCAAGGACTCACATAGGCACACACGTAAAAGGGGGTACATACAAACACTTGATAGCATTGACTTAAAATACACTGTGTGTTTCTAGTGGTCCATGAATTCTGTTTGAAAGGCCCAGGGCTTACTTATAAGTGAGTACACACACAAGCCTAGCATGCGACTCTAAGCTCAGCATCCTGGTTCTGCCTATGTAATCAAAGGAAATAGCCCTGGATCTTGATCTAGAGAAATACTCGAACCACCCCCCCACACACACACACATAGCGGTTTAGCATGAGAAGATGTTTTTCAAAGTAATTCTCATTAAGTTTAACAGCCTGCTCTCCTACCCACCTCTTCTGTATACCAAGTAGCATAGCAATGGCACCTGCCAAACCCAGGTCCTACTGAAAGCCAAACAAGAGAGGACTTCTTCATCCCTTTTTTGGGGACTAGTGATTATGCAACACCCTCTAGTTCATTCTTAACCTGACCAGTGAATGAATGATGAGGCATCGTTGTAGATGACAGCTTTATGATATTCAGATAAAAAACCGAACCCCCTAAAAGGTTAGATTTGTCAGAGTTAGTGATACAGATCAGAGTGTCACTTCTGCATCAAAATGACAGATTTTTCTCAGCTCCACAGTGGTAGATCAGTGCCACGCACTTCCGAGCCACACTAGCTACACAGAGAGGCATAACATGGGAGGAGGGTAGTGAGGCCTCCACAAGCCAGGTGCCATCTTGGTCAGTGGGCAGGGCATTTCTGGTACTGTCCTATCACTTTGTTTACAGATAACAATAGTTGCTGTATTTTAAATCATAGGCAGTTGTTTTGTTTCCAGCAGACTCCAAGGCAAGAAACTGAGCTAGTGTGTAAACACTAAGCTTTAAACCTACTAGTAGTTCAAGGACAGGGACAGTGCTGTGGGACACAGCTACTTTCCAACCTCTCTCTCACTGGATTATGTCTCTATTTCAAATATCTACCAGAAGGATCAGTTGGAATACAAGAAATTTCTAGAAGCCTATGTTCTAAGTTATGCATCCCTTTCTTGAAAAGTACCTAAGTTGAGGCTGTCCCGGTCACTAAATCATTACCACCTATTACTTCCTGACAAAAAAGGAACTGAGGGATAGGACAGAGGTTTAGCAGATCAGTCATCTCAAGGGATGTCAGAGCGAGCTGCAGGGAGTTCACCAGGTTGACAAGAGGAGGACAAAACCAATGGGACTAGGAACTGGCATGGCCAAGACATACATTGTCTATTTCATAACTATCTTTTTCTCAAGTTTGTAAACAGAGGATCTGAGCTTCAATCTACTCTTCTGGCTATGATCACCTTCAGAATGTGTTTCATTGTGGAGGAGCTCTAGAATGGAATATAGGTCAGGGACTGGCCCAGATGCCCCAGGGCTGGAACCAGGAGCCAAGCTGGCACTGGCAGGACAGATCGTCTGTGAGAGGAAGTTGGTAGTTTCACTGCTGTGCCCCAATTGGAATTTTCAGATGGGAACTATAATTTTTTTCCATGCTATAAGTCTCATGAATATCATCTCCCCTCAAAGTCCAGCAGCCAGCTTTTGAATGATGGTAATTTATTTCAATTCTGTTTTTATTAATAGCTTCTCATAGTGGGCAAAATCAAATCATTTTTTTGCTGCTGCCCAGAATGTTAATAGGAAGCAAAAGCAGAGGAGCTGGCTTGTTGGGCCTTCTCACAGATACATACATGCATATATTTGAAGCCAAAAACTTTATACAATTTACACTTTAAAATGCCTCCTGCATTTAGCTTAGGAAAGGAAATGCATTTCCACAGGCTGCTTGAGTGTGCCCCTTCCCCTGGTTCTTCTGTTTCTTTCAAAACTCAAGCTGACCGTCTCCATGGTATTTTATAAAGATCTTTTTTCTATTACCTCTTTTTGAGGATTTTCCATCTCTACAAGTCGATTCTCTTTAAATGAGTTTTGAAGATTTGTATATTTTAAATAGCGTATTTGGAAAAGAAAGGGATTTGTCAACTTGTAGATAAAGAATATAATACACGCAAATACAAAATATTTTGGGGACTGGAGGACAAAGCTATGCATTTGGTTTTGTGGGTCTTTTCAACATAATTCAGTGCCTGAGTTTTCTTTATTGACATTCTATCTTTGTTGATTGCTTTGCTTCTAGCCCTTGGTAAAAGCTCAGCAAAGCAGGGAGATAGGCTGGAGTATCTCCCTTATCATCCACATTCAGCTACTTGCTCATGAGGCTGCAGCTGAGAGAGAGAGAATGTTGCATGAAACAGGACCAGATTCTGTTCATTAGAGGCCACTTTCCCCTATTGCAACCACACAAAAGGATTTTCAAATTGAGCTGTGATCAAAGCCTTTCTCTTGCCCTTACTGGGGCCTGTGTCCAGAATGCAGACCTCACTCCCACACATGTACATCTGCTGAGGCAACTGTTAAGAATCTGTGCTGGTGGAGGCTGGCAGAATGGTTGAGATCCCCACATCACTTCTACATGACATCGGCAGGGAATGGATGAGTTTGCTTCTGATGGACTCAGTCTATTTTCTGGCTTATCCATTACAGCATGGCCTAATAGGTACCATGTTACTAAAATGAGGATGCCTAGGTAGGGTTGGCCAGTGATGGGAAGAGTCATAATAAGAAGAGAAATTTTCAGGCTCAGCCATGGAGCTGATGTCAAGCAAATAATTCCCAGACAACTCACAAGAAAGGTTGATTCTGACTTAGAGATGTAGAGGAGGAATGTTTTCATTTGGGTCTTCTCAGAAGCATTTAAAAAAAATTAGTCTATTGCTGTGTGTAGTGGCTCACACCTGTAACCCCAGCACTTGAGAGGCACAGGCAGGAGGATTGCCTTGAGTTTGAGGCCAGCCTGGGCTACATAGTGAGTTCAGGGCCAGCCTGAACAGCTCAAAATTGGTCAGTTCTGTAGTGTTAAACCTTTTCGTTGTGACTCTTAATTTTGGCAAAACTAAATATCTGTACCCATTAAATAGCCTCTCATTCTTCTGGTTTTTAGTAACCAGTTTTCTACTTCGTTTTCTGAGGACCATATAAAGTGTTTTTGTTGTTAAAGCTCTTTCAGGTATAACTAAAAGATTTCACTGGAATCTGTGAACATGATAAAAGAAATTTATAAACTCAAGAGAAGCCAAGGAAGAGTTAAGCTACAAGAGCCCAGGCTTCAGTGCCACCCAAACTCTGCCCCATATGGAATCTTTGGTTCTTTACACATGGCAATGACACTTTCTCTCTGCAGAGGAACTTCCTCCATGTGCCAGTGAATGGCTACCAGCAGCTCCACATCAGTTTCATCTACAAGAGAGACACTGAATTAACAAGATCAATATAAATTCCTGGTAAGAGTCTTATTGAGTCACATGGATTCAAGTCCTATACCTAGGCCAATCAGCCATGGCAAGTGTAGTAACATATTATCCTTGGCCAAGCATAAATCAGATGCTGACCTTTGACTTATGAGTAGGGGAAGAACATGTAAGATCATGTTCACACATCCCAAGAGAACCATGTGGGTAAAGGGAGTCAAAGGAGTTCCCGGAAGAAAGTGCCAGTGGTGTTGGGCAGATGTAACTTAAGATGCAGACTCTTCTGAACTTCACTTCCTCTTCCTCTACCACCTGTGTTTTGGGCTCCTCATGCACTGTCTTGCTCCCACCCTCTCCCTGTGACAAGCCTTCTCCAGTAGATCCCTGCACTCAGGAGCCCCCTGTCTTACTCATGCCATGAGATCATGAGGGAGTCCTTTCAGTAGAGGTATGTACACAAATTCTCTCTCTGCAAAAATACATTACCTATTAGAATCTTCAAGTGTGGTTATTCCCAATGGAATTCTTGTACTTTACAAGAGAGACTAAAGACTAAAATCTTTTACAAGCCCATTACTGCAAATTCATATCTCATGGTGGAATCTGAGACATCTTCTTCCTTGTGCCTGTCCAGCGGCACTTTCCGGTTGGAGCAGACTTCAAGCTGCTGGCAAAAAGACAGAGGGAGGATTTCTCCTTGGTCTTGTTATTATCCTGATTCTCTTGTTTTGTGACATTTAACCAGGCGAGCTCCATCTGTGTTTTTATATTGGTCAGATTATCCTTGCCTTTAAAGAATTGTCTTGGTATTTGGGCTGAGCAGATTTAAAGGCAGACAAGGACTTCATCTCCACAGCACATTAGCCAAAGAGCAAAATCCAACTGTGTCCTGGGGCCCTGTATTCCAGGCTGTCCAGCATCATAAATCAGCTGTATCAGGGTCCCTGCAGAGATCCCCAGAGAAACTTAGTGCTCACCTGCCTCTTAAGGTAGATCAAAGCCTATCCTGGTATCCACAGGAAAGTCTATTTAAAGTAACACCACCAGGTTTAGTCAATCCCTTCTGCATTTTAAAGACTGTTAACCTCATCTGAGTTTCCAAAGACACTTTTGAGGTATGCTGCTCAGACAGGAGCTGTTGACTGCCATTCACGACTTCGAATAAAGTCAGAGAAAGATTGGAAAAAATATTTGTGCTCTACTTCTGGTCCAGTATCATCCCAGGCTTTCCTGCCTAAATAAGAAGAAGGAATCATAGCACTCAGAGTCAAGAAGTCTTAAATATAAACTGGAGTTAATAATAGCCAGGACGAAGGAAAAAAATCATTGATTGAGGGCTTTCTGTGTGCTCCCAGTGGCTAAGATTTGGCTTAGAAAAGCATAACATGTGATCTCCATCCCCAGAAGGCTCAGCACAGTCTATCACAGGAGAGCAGTGAGTGGACAGCTGCTGTTTGGGTCAACACAACATCTCTTTTCCCTTACGACCATTGATTTCCTTTGGTAAATCATCCCTACTCCACCCTCAGATTGTACTTCTTTCTAGTGCTGTCCTTTCCTAAATGCCGTTAGTGGTCACATGTTCTGAGACTAACCAATCAGACTCTTCCATCTTCCTGAGTGGTTCACAATGGGCACATGATCAAAGGCTGACCAATTGCACTAGTTTCTGTAAGGAAACTCTTCTGCTCTCTTTTTTTCTTAGCTGTTAGATGACAGTCTAGAGTGTTTGGTGTCTACACATGTCTCCATTTTACAGAAGAAGAAATTAAAGCACAGATAATTTAAGAAACTTGTCTAAGTTTACAGAGTCAGCTAAATGAAGAAGTGGGGTTCAGTTCCAAATAACCTGGTTACACAACTCACTCTTTGCCATCATGCATCTTATGTAATCCATATGATTGTCATTATCTTCCATTATACTCCTAGATCTTTCTTCTACAAGAAGTTGTCTACAGAAGTGATTATCTCTGATGTGTTGCATACCCAGGTAGGGTATGGTCTGTGGGTAAAGAACCCCAGGGCCCCTCCAAAAATTAAAAACAAAATAAATGAATAAAAATGGCAAAACAGTCCATATACATTCTTAGAAGAATTCTTAACCTGACTTGGCTTCCTGACTCCTTGGAGAATTTGAGGAAAGCCCTAGACCCATTGCCCTCCCCCAAATTTGTATGCACCTACAGGATTGCATAACACTGAGGGTTCTTATTATTCCAAGTGACAGAAATCTCATCCAAATGGGCTTTCCTGAGAAGGGGAAAACATTGTTTCATACAACTATGTTAAGAGCAGGGCACAGCAACTGGAACAAAGAACAAGGCTTTTCCTTATATTGCTCCCTGCCTCTCTCAGTGAGTGGGTTTTGTTCTCTCAAACCTGTGGCAGGTCACAAAGGTGAAGCTGGATCTCCTTCAGCATTGAGAAGCCACATCTTCACCACAGCTCCAGCTGAAAAATACGCTAGAGGGATACTCTGATTGTCCAGGGTCGTGGGCCCACCCTGCAGCCTAAGAATAGAGAAGGGAGGTTACCAACAGTCAGTTGTCACACAAGGAAGAAGGCGATAGCCTCAGAGGAAAGGGTGTGAGACAGACAGAAGAAAGATGACTCAGCGAAGATCTCAGGTAGGACTCTGAGCCTACAGCCGCGAGCTGAATCTTAAAAAGTGAGTGAAGCACTGAAACTATCATATGAATAATTCAGAAAAAACATTGAACTTAGGCTCAATTATCTGAATAGCTCAAGGGAAATGTTTTGACCAAGATGACTCACACTGTAGCCTCCAAATTTTCCATTCTTTGGCTAAGAATTAGCAATGCAGTCCATTTTTCTGTCCCCTACCAAAGGGAAAATCACTTTAGAAAATAAAAGGAAGGTATCAGTTTCTTACTGCAAATCTAGAGCTCTGTGGGCATAAAGTTTTCTCCAGCTCCAAGTTTTAAAAGAGAAATAAAATACTAGACCCAGTGCTCTTAGCCAAGCTTTCGATGTTTAAAACTAATTGTACAAAGTAGGAAACACTCAACTGGGCCCTCTGACCATGTCCCCAGCTCTAAGTTAAGCCCCTTTCAATCTGTTCTCTGCACAGATGCCAGATTCATTTGCCTAAAACACTAATTACTTCATTATGATTTACCATAAATTCTTAGTGCTTGGAACCACACGTGATAGGGATCCTCTAGACCACTGTCCTTTCTAGATACTCCATCTGGGTTTGTTTCCTCAGTCTTCCAAAGTCTCATGCTTGTTTGCACCTCTGGCATCATCATCCCAAGCCTCCTTCATCTTGCAAAGCTTGGGCTTGCTGTCCTGCTCTGTGGATGACCTTGGAGCAGCACGGCATGAGGTGTCTGATTCAGTGCCACCCTTTCCCTGGTCTGCTTTACACGCAAGGGGCCAAACTCTGCAAACAATATTTCCCTCCCTTTCCTGTTACCTGGCTTTCATTCAGATTTACCCAAAAGGAGAGAAGACCCCAGAGAACATTTCTAAGAAGTGACGTGTCTGGGAGTGACTTGTCGCCTCCATGGGTTGCCCAGTAACTAACTGGCTTCCCAGGTCTTCAGCTACCTCTCACCATTGGAATGAGTCTTCTTGTATTAAATTCTCTTTGCTTAACTGTCTAATGTGGATTCTCTTTTTCTGACAGAACAGTATCTGCAAATGTGACCACCTCTCTAATCGCTTTCTCCTGTGGCCTCTCATGATACATCATATTTTCACTTGTTTCAATAATCTTTCCTCAGTTTAAAAAAGAATTACATGTGATGCTATCTCAAACAGTGTAGAACAAAGAGTATACAAAGAGAATACATAGAATAAAAAGAGAATTTCCTTTTTCATTCTAGATATCCAGCCCTCTGTTTAGAGTAACTAGAATTAACATCTTATATATCTTGTCAGAGATTTTATGTACATGTATATTTGCATGTTTTTAATGTACCTGGTTTTGGAACTTTGTATTTTCATTTCATAATATATCTGGGAGATATATATATATATATATATATATATATATATATATATATATTCTTCAGCCTTCTTATTGACTACCTGGAATCTCTCTATATGGACTACTGGTTTATTTAACTCGTCCTCTGCTGATGAACATTTACACTGCTTTTGTATATTTTGCCATCAGAAACTATCTGTATACAATTTTGCAGCTGATAACAAGCTCAGTAAACTCCTAGTAGAATTGCTAAGGTAAAAGATGTGGATATTTTTATATCCAATATCAAATTGTCTTTCAAAGAAGCTTTACTAATTTACATTCCCCCAAAACTGTATTAGCACTGTTTACCCATAACTTTTTAAAAAAATGACTATTTTTGAAAGTTTTTCTATTTGCCAACTCAGTAGGGGGAAAATGCTATCCCATCTCTAACCACTTATCTGTGGTTATCTGCTCATCTTCTACAGCTTTGTGTTAATCAAAATATGCATCTATTCATCATCAATTATTATTATCAATATTTAAAAAGTCACCATTGTTTAGGGGTCTTTTATATGCCAGAATTTGTATTATGAATTTTATGTGCATTTTTCCCAAGTTCAGCAATCCAATAAAGAAGATATTTTTTTTCAGAAAGAGAACATAAGAGCTTAGAGAGGCAAAAATCCAGTAATTTATTCAAAGTCTCACAGCTGGGAGGTGGGATTCTGTCACAGAGAAGCATATTCCATAGAGTTATGATCTTTCTTGAATGAATCATCTGTTGAATTGCAGTTGGCCCAGGAACGTCAATCTCATTCTCAAATGGCTGCCATCTTCCTCAGTGTCTTAATGGTAGGGAGAATGTCTTATGCTGTTTGGTAAATGAAGTGCCAAATACTCCATTAGGATCTATCAATCAAATAGAATATTCATCATAAGGTACTACATACCCCACTAGGTGTTCTATGATTTCTGAGATGCTTTATAAATTGCTGTTTCTTCCCATGATAGCAATTAGCATGACACCTGGTAGAAGGCAGGAACTTGAAGGCTATATGCTAAATCAGTGACTTCAGGGCTGTATTTAGAGCAGTTTTCTTGTGGTAAGGATGACCAATGAGCTGGAATAAGATTGGAAGATCCTCAGACTGTGTGAAGTTCCAAGTATCTTTTCCTAAATTCTCCCAAACCCTTCTTTTGGGAGGTGCTTCACTGTGTCTCAAAAATCAGGCAGAACTCACGTACAGAGTATAAGCTCAGCTCCTGCTAGAGGACCTGAACAAGTGAAGGCTTAAAGGAAGGGTCATGTCACATGAGCAGGATCCGAGGTCCCTCAGGCCTACCACTCTATACCTCTGCCATAATACAGGGGTGAGCTCCATAGAAACTCTTGGACCCCATTCAAGTTGGCAAGAATCTACTTATCCATTGATTTAAGTTACATGTGTCTATATACATACATACAATCAGCTTTTGCTCTATATCAAGAATGTCACAAATTGACCAGCTAGGGATTAAATGACTATCAGTTTCTATTCAGTCTCTCCTCAAACTTTCTTTCAAGAAGTAAGACATGTACTGCTTTCTTACATTGAATACTGAGTAGTTTATTTTCAAAGTGACAATTCTAAAAAGAGGTTTTTTAATTGCCATATGAATTATTAACTTCATCGGATGTTGGTGAATGTTTAGTTATTACTAAGCATTTCTTTATCTTTAAAATACAATTAAAGCAGAGAAATTTCCTGCTTTGAAACAGCTTCTATTCCAGAATGAGTGGAGGAAGACAAACTGTCATGGCTGTGGTTAGACGAATCCAAAGCATCATCTTTTTCTCAGAGGTGGCTGAATCTAGAATGTGTGAGTGATTCAGGGTGGGGCTACACCTAAGGGCACTGGATTAAGGGAGTGAATGTTACTCACCCTAAGTAGCCTGACTGAGATAAAAGTGACAGAAAAACACCATTTAGCTCTCTTGTTGCTTCTATCATCTTCTGCCACCGTGAACTGCTGCCCCCTCTGTCTCTCTGCCTTGGAGCCAGCCAATTATGAACTGAATTCTCTATAAACTGTAAGCCAAATAAATCTTTTCCCCTTTAACTCTGAGTGTTGGGTATTTTGTTTCAGCAACAAGAGAAAAATAACTATGACAACAACAAACAGTTCTGATAAGGGCTATGAGGAAAATAAAATAGGACAATAGGACAGTGACTGACCAAGAGAATCTGTTTTAGGTGAGTAATGAAACATCTATAATAAGACAACATTCTTTTGAAATATGAGTGAATGAATGAATGAAATATGAATAAAATGAAATATCCAGGCAAAATAACTATACTGTCATCAGTGGCAGCCCCTAGGTAACTGAATTTGAGTGAAATGTTGTACCTTAAAATTTTAAACTGAATTTAGAATTTGTTATCTCAGTTAGCCTAGTCACTTCTCAAAGGCCCCAGAGTTCCCACGGTTGATGCTACTGCATGGGAACAGTGCTGGTGCAGAACATGTCCTCTGTCCCAAGCAGCTCTCATCCCAAGACATCCCACGGAGGAGAATTCAGGCAGAAGCAAAGCCTGAGTGGAAATCACCAGCATTGTACTGGATGAAAAGAAAGACAGCTTGGTAGAAAGGGACCGAGGAGGAAGGGAAGTACATGGGGAGGTTGGAGGGTCAGCACAAACAGGTTGAGCAGGTCTCTGACATCCCTGGAAAGACTCTAGACTTTGGTGCTTGTTGCTATGGAAATCCTTACATGTGGGTTTTAGCAAGGGATATTTATTCTGATTCTACTTCAGAGAAATCTTGCAGAAGATTTGGAGTTAAAGTGTTTCTGTAGCGTTAATCCCAAGTCCATTTGATTGCAGTTGTGATTTTCTCTTTGAATAATAAGAAATATTTTTAAAGATATTTAAAAATTTCAGAGTAGGATTTAAGGGAATAGATTGTGATTTGATTGGTTTTTGTGTTTACTGAATTATGGTAGGAAAATAAACCCAAAAGGTTTATTGTTTGTAGAGTTAAAGCTTTTACTTATTTATTTATTTTCATAACTAAATAAAGGGCATTTTAAAAATATGCAGTTGGTGGATATAAGTAGGGAGAAAAGCAAGTGCATATGTTCCCCAATTGCAGGATCCTAAATATAGTGTTAACATGTGAATCGTGTTATTCATATCTTTTATATCCTTGTCTGTTTTATTTGACTTATCAACGTCCAAAGGAGCTGTGTCAGTCTCTCAGTACTAATTTGTTTCTGTCAAACTCTTCATGCATTCCTAAGCATTTTCTCTATGCATATTTCCTGCTCAGTTGTTTGTTACATGAAGATTTGTCTCTCTTATTTTCTTCTTGGTTTACTATGTATTTTTCTAACAAAATTTCTTTCCGTTCCTGAAAGAAAACTTCCTCTACTCATAACACTTTTGACACTACATGTGTGGAATTTTTCTGCACCAAGCAATTCTCCAACTCTCTGCAGATATAAAGTGTCACCCAGTTTAATTCAATTCTGACACTCACCATTTGGGCTTCCTGAATGTCTGACCAAACAACTATAAGTTAGGGGTTTCTGTAACTTTGAAAAGTT
The DNA here is from genome assembly GCA_004026965.1 of Petromus typicus. Lineage (NCBI taxonomy): Eukaryota > Metazoa > Chordata > Mammalia > Rodentia > Petromuridae > Petromus > Petromus typicus. The sequence continues at coordinate 77,190 of PVIR01002027.1, forward strand.
GAGTACTGCCACCTGATAGCCCTGACTCCAGAGACAGATTGACCAGAGAAGAAAACTCTTTTGGCCTTAAGCTGGTAGGTGGGAGATACAGTTAGTCACCCTAATTCTGTCTTGTAAAAGATCAAAGGCACCAAGAGTATGTGAAGTTTGTAGGGATCTAACTTTAGCTGTAGTCAGGTGGGCACTGGAATGGTCATTAATTCTTGTAGTGACTATTTCTCTTGGTGTTGTTTCAATATTGTCTACAAGTCAGCAGGTTTTCCCGGTTCCTACATGCCTAAGGGAAAATTACTGTTTAGGAAGTCACATGGCTAGTGTTCTTCAGTATTTTCCCTTATTCTTCTTGCCAGGTGAGGCTGACTTTATTGATTAATTATTGGGGAAATAGACAAGAGAAATGAAACAAGACATAAATAATGAAAAACTGACTTGCTAATGATAGGAACAAGCTAACTCCCCATCATCTATGGTATGCATGCTGCAACAGGAACAGAAAGCCTTCTCTGTTGGCATGTGAGCCAAGCTGTCCCAACAACAGCCCAGGAACTGAGCGTCAGATAACAGCGCACATATAGGCCATGCGTATACTCAGAAAGGCATAGTGGCGCTAGGTGATGATGTCATGAGCTGTGACCAATTAGCTGAGACTCATCTGAGTTTTTGCATGGCTGGTCATTCACAGCCAAAGATTATATGATATGTGATATTATATACAATGTCATTGAGCAGAAATACTGTTAAAATCTTGAGGATGGTCAATGATGTTAGTTAGTAGCTCACCAATGATATATATATCATACATTTTCTTGGACTGGCTGTGAATTTTAATACATTTGTTTTTATTAACACAATATTTTAGCTTTGAGTTTTCTTAGGAAGAATTGAAATTTAATATCCAAGATTTAGCAAAGAGATGTTCTAATTAAGAGACATGTTGTGCTGTCCCCTTGGCATATTTGAATCTGTAGCCTCATATTTAGTTGTTTGTGGAGAATTTATGTAAACAAGAGCAAGGAGATATATTTGCTTGGACTGGATGTGATTTTAGTGAAAGCTTCCACAAAGTAGGAAACGTGCTCAGATGCCCTTTCCAGAGGAGGCCAAAAGCTGGTGGTAAGTAAAACATTGTCCCTTGTGCTGGTGGTCAGTAAATTTGAGAAGAAGCCCAGCTGAGAATCATTGCCCTAGATTGTTGATTCAGAGAATATACAGTTCTTTAGTGCTTCATTATGTTAGCTATTTTTGGTTTAAAAGTTGGATTTTTACTGGGTGCTTCATTTAAAAAAAATTTATATTTTTATAGGCCCCAAATCTTGAACAGCAAAAACTGGCTACAGCAGAAGAGACAAAACTGAAAGAAGATAGTGGAAGATCATTCCAGCAGGTCTGCACAGAGTCAGCTGGAGCGACAGAACTCAATGGGAAAGTGTTGTGCAGCGGGTGGAGTGAAAGTGTTGTCTGTCCCACACCTAGTGTCAGATGCCACTTTGATAACAACCCCAAACGTTTTGCCAAACTTGGTGAAACTCAAAGGAGTTTCTTGAAGGTAAATTGAGGAAATATTATACCCAGTACCTTAGTTTTGTCACTATCTTTATAAGACAATCCATCTGACAGGTGCCAGGTTTCAAATTCTGCCGTGCACACTAAAATATGGTGAGCCACCTCTCTGATGGGGATTTTACCAAAATGGGATTAATTCCCTTGTCTGGGGATGTGTTATCTGGGAGTAATTTCCTTTATCATGATTTCCCAAACAAGGATAAAATTACACATCTTTGAGATGCTACGCAGCAGAAATATTGTTAAAGATTGAGTCCTGTGTGTGGCAAATGATGTTGTCAGCAGATCACCATGATTTACAAAACACAGCCTGCTAGTCCACGGGATTAGATGAAAGTACAAATATACATAATCATCCAACGCGAGCAGTAATTTTGCATTATGCTGTTGGTGACATGATGAGAGAAGAGCTGGTGAAACTTGTGTCTTTGGCTGGAAGAACACAAAGAATAAATATCTACAGTGCCAAAGGCTTTCTTGACACAAAACAAAAGGCCAAGAACATCTGCTTTAAGTAGTTCTTTTTCAAAGGTAGAACACATCTAGTCATTCAGTTTCATTGTACTGTACGTCAACAAGCTATCTGTGCCAGAAAAAGCAACAAGAATAAGATGATGTCCCCAAACATATCACAAAAATGGTGATTTATATCATGACTTATATCTTAGTTTTGGACAGCTTCAAGCACTTCTTTCTGAGGCACACTATAATGCTTTATTTATATACAAAAATGTCTGATAGTTGAGCAGAGGGTGAGTCCTGGAGAGGTTGGTAGCCTACTTGGACAAAATTAGGCTGATTATGAATCAAAGGGGGCGGGAATATTCACAGCTCAGATGAGATGGCCTGGCTTAACGTGTTTGCTTCAGATTGCCATGTTTGCTTCAGATTTTATACTATACTTCAGTGTATTGAACAAAAAATTACTAGGTGTAGGGAAAACAGCAGAAAAGATGCTTTGTGATACCAAAACATTTGCAGGTTTTTGAGAGAGACCTTCAAAGTAGGCAGCTGAAATATTTTCCAAATCTAAAAATGCATTTAGAAAATTCTGCAACACTTGCACACAATCCTACAAACCATAAGGACATCTATATGGAGTTTCCTAGCATTGTGGCAGCTACAAAGGAGAATTTTAGTAACAGATTTTTACAGTTCCATAAGACAGATACAACCTGTGCTTTCTTACTTCTCCAGATAAAATAAAGTTTGAAGAACTTGATCTTTCCTTCTTACACTAGTTAGATTTTGGAAATCTGGAAATGAAGCTGTTGGAATTACAAGAAAGTTTTACCTGGAAAAATAAATTCTGTGACCTCGTGTAACACTTGAGAAGACAGAATGTGAAAGGGAAAAAAAGGACAGCACAGTTGGAAGTTCCAAAAATGAAATCCTACAGTGTGGAATTCTACCAAGTAATATTTAGTTAGTGAAAGCATTCGGGATTGCTTTTCTTACTTTATTTGAGTCATCTTATTCTTGTGAGCAGCCATTTTCAACCTTGAATTACATCAATTCTGATAAATATAGTAACTAGCAGATTCTCTGAGTGCTACACGTATTGCTCTCAAACTTACAAAATACGAGCCAAGGTTTGATAGATTATGGGCATGAGTACAACAGTAAAGTTCACATTAATTGTGCAAAAGGATACCAAATGCAACTTTTGACCTTTCAATAAGAAGCTGTTTTTATCATGGAAATCTCTGTTACTGTGTTTTGCTTTTAAGACAAAAGATGTTATCGTATGAGTTGTTGTTCTTAAATTAAAACCCCAGTCTTCAGGTTTATTTGCTGTGCTGAAAATTTCCAGTAAATAAATGGGTTTTGGGTTGCAGTTTGGGCACTCGGACTCTAAAAGGTTCGCCATCACTGATCTGTCAGCTTCATTCCCACAACACCTTTCTCAGGTTCAATAAGTTGTAAGAATCTCTCACAGAACCTAGATCATTTCACTTATGTTTACATATTTATTATAAAGAACAGGACTCAGAAGTAGTCAAACAGAAGAGATGCAGAGGGAAAGGGGGGACGGGTACAATGCTTCCATGCCCCCTCGGGCACCCCACCTTCTGTAATGTTCACCAGCTCAAGACATTCACCAAATCAGGAATTCATCAACTCCAGAGCTCATTGAACCCAGTGGAGTCACATTTTTATAGAGTTTACTCCTCTTCTTTTCCCTGGAGGTGGAAGGACCCATCCTGATGCTCTCTGGGGCTTCCTCTCTAAACCCCAAATTGTCTCATTAGCATAAAATCTGGTGTGATTAATAAGAACTCCTTATGTCTTTTATTCCAGGAATTTTAAGGGTTTTAGCAGTTTTAGACCAGGAATAGAGGACAAGGACCAAATATACATGTTATTATAGGTAGTTCCCTTTAATGCTTTAGAGCTACTGCATTAATGGTTATGTACTTGTAACAAAGGCTACTATATGTGTTTAATTTTACCACTACATGTAGACATTTGAATTGTTTCCAATTTTTGTCATCAGCAATATTTTTTCTTAATCTTTAGGCATATTGAAAAGAAAACTTAAGTCAATGTATTTTGGGATATCGGTGACACGTTTGTGTTCAGACCCGAACGGATATATATGATGCTTTTAGAAATTTAACTTTTTCCCTTGTTGATTCTCATTTTAGGCCTTGACACTTGAGAACTGGTTTTATTACCATATCATCAAAACTAGAGGCAACAGGATAAATTATGTTGAATAATTTCCTTTACATTACAGACTTCATAGTAATGACAAATGTACCAGATAGCTGATTCACCAGGCAATTGAGCACAAAAAAGGGTATTCAGAATAGAAGAAATCTTGCAGATAGAGCAAAGACAACTTTGACATTTAATCCAACAGCATAAAACTGTACAAGATCAAAAGGACTTTGAAATTACAGTTCCATATGGCTGCTGTTATAGAAAATCACTAGGGACTGTTACTGAATTTGTTGAACACTACTTATAATAAAAATGATTATCATCCAAGGAAGAAAGAAACATCACTGATTGCAAAAGTAGACACTCCATTGCTATATTTCATAGAAAATCCCTGGTACATTTGTCATGCTGCAGAGAACACTGTGTCCAGCTTTTTCCCACTGAATTATTAAGGGGGGGTGGATATTATTTGATAAAAGGATGACAGGGAACTACTTTGAGCAAAACAAGTGTCAGTGACACTCAGAGAAGCAGGTGCTGATGAATAAAACATAGCCATGGTGGAGCACAATGAGGTGTGGAAATGATTTGGACAGGCAGTGTGTGTGGATTGATTGGAGTGACACAGCCCATTCTGGGTGAAGAAAAATAAAACAACCATAGGCTTCAAAAGTGAGACTTCCTGCCAAGAAATCTATAAATGAGATTTTTATTTGGAAATATGACATTTCATTTATGGTGATTCTGCCTTTGAGATACCACACAGGTCAACAAAACATTCAGGATGAGAATAGAAGTGATTCAGAGAAAGTTATCTCTCACTCTCATCCTGGGATGAAATTCACTGAGCTTCCTTACTGCATCTGAGATCTCATATCTCTGCATGCTGAGGCCCTGCACATCTCTCCCATACTCACCAGGTAACAGGTGTATCCCCAAAATGAAGGGAGAAACCTACTTGCTATTCAAACCACTCAAAGTCCAATGTCTTTGGTACAAAGAGATTTCTTTGGCTTAATGAAATCCATGTCATTTATGCTTCAATGGGTATAAATTACCCCACTTTCCCGCACAGTTGAGCTGGTAGTCATTTCTTTGCAAGCGTTATGTGATAATGTCACACCTTTATACTGTGGGCATCATGGTGCATGAACCATTCCATGCCCAGACAGTTCCACTGCCTCCAGGCTACAGGTCCCTGGATGTAAAAAATGAACAAGCTGGGTAGAACTTCATGCTTTCTGGAGACTGTATACTGAACAATTCCAGGCTGTACATTGTATACACATATATTTTCTTCCAAACTCAACATATGAGTGACAAGCTTTTTCCTTTCTACTCTCCATGTAGAAATATCTTGAGCTATTCTGGTCAAAAAGTCTTTGACTTTGTCCCAACTTTCCAGTTACCTGGCTCTTTTCACCAATGTCAGTACTGTTATATTTCCAAAGAGAACTAATAAAACTATGTAGCAGTAATCACCCACTCACTTTCCCATAAACATCAGTTGATGCTTGTAAAGCTCTTTCTATCTTCCATTTTATAGGTGAAGAAAGCAAAATTCTAAAACACAAGTACTTTGTCCACATTAGAGACTTTGTTTACATTAGAGAATTAGTAGTAATGACAAATGTACCAGATAACTGATTCACCAGACAATTGAGCACATAAAAAGGGTATTCAGAATAGAAGAAATCTTGCAGATAGAGCAAAGACAACTTTAACATTTAATCCAACAGAAAACCAACAAATGGAGATGTCAGCATGTGAACCCATATTGGACTCCAAGACCCAGAATTTCTGCGATACCTCACCACTTCTAAAGGGAGTTGAACTGGTGTACAAATTCCAATGGTTGACTTTTATTGAAGAATTTCCATGTGCCAGAAATAGTAGTTAAAGCTTGATGCATCAATTTCTTACCACAGATGTGTGAGGGAAATATTATCACTGTTTCTACTTTACAGAGGAAGAAACATACTTGGGAGAGCTATAAATTCAGAACAGAGAGTCTGTTATAGTTTAGATCTAGACTGTCCTTCCACCCTGCATGTGCTCTGAGATGGTACTTTTGAAGAGGCTGGATTGCAGGGGTTACTACAGTTGACTGGCTGTCAGGAGGTAGAGCTTGCACGGAGGAAGGTCACTTGCGAGGATGCATCTCTCTGCTGCCTCCTCCCTTCCCTCTCCCTTCCTGGCCACCATGACCTAAGCAGCTTTTCTCCACCCAGACTCTTCCCCCATGCTGTTCTGCTTTGGAGCCAGTCAACTGAACTTTGGATTGAAATCTCTAAAAACTATGAGCCCAAATAAACCTCTCCCTGTTAAATTGCAAGTACTAGGTATTGTATTGCAGCAAGGAAGAAAGTGACTAAAATGGTGAAATCAGCCAAAGCCAGTCAGAGACTCTCTGAGCCATTCTGCCTCATTCCCAAGTTGAGGAGAAAGGGAGGAAGTGCATAGCCTTACTTGCTCTCCTATGCTCCAGAAGGTGTAGGGTGGTATAGTAAATTACCTCCCAAAGAAAACTGACAGATTCTTAAAGGAATCCTACTTTAGCACTCATCCTGAGAACACAAGCTCCAACCTGGAATGAAAGACCCAGTGTAGGTTGTGGAAATGGAAGGTTCTGGAATCTCTGACCCTGAGAACACAATGACCCTGAGAAATAAGGCTGATGTGTCTCCCTTGGACAACAGCCCTGTGGCTCTTGCTTTAAATACAGCACAGCCGAGTTTACCCTACCTCAAAGGATAAAAACCACAATGGAGCACATGGTTTCCTACAGGAAAGAACAAATGATAAACCAGTGGCTAAAGGTTATTGAAGAAACCTGGCAAGTACAAGCCTATTTAGTGGGACAAGGAAGGATAAAAAGAGAACTGCCTGGGCTGGCTAACAGACATCTCCATGGAGATCAAGTCCTGCCACAAGATTAGGGAATCACAAGGGCTCAAGAGGTCCATTCTTTCTCCAGCCTTGCCACTTCTGAGGAGTGACCTCTAGCTGCAGAACTCTCTACATCTCTCTGATGCTCCCTCTGTTTCTCATTTCCAGCCTCTCTGTGGGTGATTCTGGTGTTCAGCTCAGCGATGACCTTCCTTCCTTAGACCAATGGCTGCTGAGCTCTCTACCTGCCCAAGAAATTCCATCCTTTAAGCTGCTCCATTCAGCAAACCCCCAACATACCCATTCTCCATCCTTATGGAGGCCTCCAGCTCTACGGTCTTCCTATTTTCTTCCCTCTCTGCCAGTCTCCTGTCCTTTTCATGTCTTTTCCCCCTCCATCGAGACTCTTCGGGTCATAACCAAGGCTATATTTCCCTTCCCTTCTGTCCTACAGAAACATCTGCCCTTACTCAGACCCTAAATGAAACTGAAACCTGCTCCCTCAGTAGCTGTGTGGACTAGTTACTGAGTGTTTCAAAAAGAAAATTACACAGGTGGGTACTGTTGGGTCTGAGAAAATGCTACCTGTGAGGACAGGACTTGGACATGCTGAGTGGTGAACTAACCGCATCCATTCAAAGTCTCTCAGACCTCCTATCTCTTGATTTCTTTCCCTCCTGTAGCTCAGATAGGGGATTTTTTCTAATGTTCTCCTTATCTGACTAAGTGAAATTTGAAGGAGAAATTCAAGTCTGGCTGGGTCAAGTACACAGCACTAGCTATGTCTCATAGCTAACCATAAGATGCTTAAAGGAGTTAGAGCATGCTCCCTCCTGTGCAATGAAACTGGCTCACAGTCCCTTGAAGGCCCCCCGTTCCTCCTGGGTTATGATTGATTCACTCTCCCTAGAGCTAACCATAAAACACAACATGCTGTAATCCACCAATCAGATATAACCCTGTAATAGCTGCGTGCTCTTAGCCACACCCATTCGTTACTGTCCATATTAGTGTGTGTATCTTGCAATAAAAATGGAGGTTTTCTCCAAAACCTCCCTGGAGTCTGCAGTGTGACTTTCTTCACCTCATTACTCCAAAAGGACAACGACAGAAGTTCTTTCAGAGGGAGTGAGAATGCTCATTTTCCTAGATCCTCCTGCGTAGCATCTATACTAACCACAGATTAACTCCCAGAAGAAAAGAACGAAAGTCAAACACAACCAGGATCCAAGTAAACTTTGTCCCAGCTGTAGTCTGCTTTGGGCTGCCTATATCTCCCCTAAAAAATCATTTACTCTTCTTCTAAAATTGCTTACATCCTCTACTTTCCTTTCCCCTATGAAAAGAGTATTTAAACTCCAACCATCTGGCCTTTCTTTGGGTTTCAGACTTTGTGTGATTCCCCTGTGCCTGTGTGCTAATATGTGTTTATTCCTTTTCTCCTGTTGGTCTATTTGCTGTCAGTTTGTTTTAGTAGACTCAATCACAGAACCTACAGAGGGCAGAAGGAAGTTCCCTCGGTACCACTAGAAACTGTCACCAACCCCAACTCTTTAGGTGGCCTGTTCATCATTTCATATTCCTATTATTTCCAAACTTTCCTTGTGTTTTTAATCTCAGATTCCTTTGCCTCCTCACTTTTTGTTTATCCTTGAAACCAAATATGCAAATGTTTCTTCTGCTCTAGCACAATAGTATCTAGTACTGACCTGTCCTCCAGATCTATGCTGCAGATAGAGCCAACCATTCACCTATAGCAGTGGGAACTGATAACCCTGTGGGGAGCCATTACCCTTGGATTATAGGAGCTGCTTCATTCAAGTATTCCTGGCAAGTTGTGTATCCATCCTCACTTCCAATGACTGACTAATGCAGAGGACTAGAAGTCAGCCCCCTTGTTTCAAGAATGAAATCTGTGGAAAAAAATCTCACAGCAGGACTGCCTGAGGAATCAGGCTAAAGCTGGCTCTCGGAACCCACACCTTTGCCCGGCTTTAACACCCTGATTCTCGCTCTCTTAAGAACATTTCTTAATAAATCACTTGCATAAAAACTTGCATGTCAGACTCTGCTTCTTAGAAAGATAACCTGAGATAACATACTATACTAGTATGTATAATATACTATACTGCTCCTTCTTTTTCTCATATCCCCCTATTGAAACGGAATGAACCCTGCTCCTACCTGAGGCCAACGCCTTCTTTTATGCTGTGAGTTTCTGGCTGCTCTGTCTTCTCAGGAACCTGGCACCATCAACAATCCTTTTTCTTTTTCCTGGCTCCTTCCCCTCAGGATTGAGATGTGCTCAAACTTCTCCCATCTTAAAAGATAAATGTTCCTTTAACTCTTATCTTCTCAGATATTTGCCCTTCTACAACAGAATGTCACCACAAAATTGTCGTAGTTCTTAAATAATTTTTTTCACTTTTACTTTCTTCTCTCACATGGACATAAAGGTTTCACACTATGAAACTGGAGATTTTGGAAGGAATCAAGACATGGCCAGAAGGAGCCTGTTAGGGCCGTGCCTGCCATTCTTTCTGTTATTTTGAGTTTTTGTGGCATATGAGCTGGAGACACAGCCCTGTGGTGCTGTTTACATGTACCTCCTCAATTTCCTCACCTCCCACACTTTGCTCCACCCGCACCAATCTGGTTTCTTCCCCTGCCACTTCACCTCAGACTTCCATGTTGCTAAATCTAATGGACAACTTTCCATTCACATCCTCTTGGGTTTTTCTCCTTCACCCCTGGTGCTTTTTAAAATTTTCTTATTTCTCCATCTTTCTGTTCCTCTTGCTTGTCTAGTTAGTCCTCGTTGGCTTCCTTATCAGTTCCTCTTTCTTCATACATACAACAAATGTTGATATCTCTCAGAAGTCTGTCTGGAACCTAATTTTTGTTACTCTGCATGAGCCTTAAGCAAACTTGCTTATTTCTGAGGCTTTAATCACCGTCTCTATACAAATATCCAGCCCAGGCCCTTCCTCTGAATTCAACATCCATATTCAACAGCCTATGCCACATCTCCAAACATATATGTCAGATACCTTTTTAAAAGAATAGTGGTAGGCACAGATAGGTACATATTGCATCTTTTCTCTGGTATGAGAAAATAAAGATGTAAATGAGTCCTAGCATTGTATGTTACATATTGTGAAATAGAAAATGCTCAATGTAAAATAGGGTGAAGGGGGAAAATGTTGAGATTGTAACAAAAAAGTAAGGAAACAAATTTTATGTATATGGAGGGGTGGTAGGGTGGGTAGGGCTATGGGAAAAAATGAGAATTAAGATGTGTCTTATACTGGTACAAATCCCCATTATGGAGTGTAATCATGATGTGTATATTTAATGTACCAATAAAGATAAAAAATCACCAGAAAAAAAAAAGAATAGTGGTAGGATTACATGCATAATTTTCTACTAAAACTGCTCCCACTTCAATCTGGATAGTCTTTTTTTTTTTTTTTAGACAGGGTCTCGCTTTGTAGTTCAGGCTAGCCCTGAGCTCAGCCTCAAACTCACATCACAGCAATCCTCCTGCCTCTGCCTCCCGAGTGCGGGGATTACAGGCATGAGCCACCACACATGGCACTATGGTATGTGGTACTGGTTGCTGCTGGGTGTGAGTCTCCAGGCCCAGTATTGTATGTGGTTACCAGGGATTGAACTCCGGCCCTTGTGCTTGCAAGACAGGCACTGGAACCACTGAGCTAAATCCCGGGCCCAATTTGGATAGTCTTGAGCAATGGCACTGCTACCCATGTAACTTTTCAGGTCAATAACTGATGAATCAACGTTGCATTCAATCATTGGATCCTCCTAATTCCTTTTAAAAGGTATCTCTGAAGCACATTCTCTTCTTCTTCCTCCCCTGTGGCTTTAGGCTAGGTTAGGCCATCATGTTTTCTTGTCAGAAGTACTTCAGTAATCTTTACATCAATTGGGAGTATTGTAGGAAATAGAAACCACTCTACCTTTTAAGTGTGAAGTTATTTAATGCAGAAACTAAGGAGCAGGTACTGTTCTGATTTTAGTGATTTCTCACTCATTGTTCAAAAGCTAAGGAGTCAGGCACATCATCTAGTTTTACAGATGAGTCAACTATGACTTAGAGAGGTTATACCACTTGCTCAAGGGTATCCATTTAGGAAGAAGACAACAAACTCCCTGATTACAGACCCTTTGTACTTCACACTGAGATACTGCTGCCTCCATTACAACAAGCCTTGACTGTATCGGCAGCCTCATTCCTCATCACAAGCCCAGCCTGTCCTGCTGCCTATACTCTGTCCATTTCAGAGACTCTCAAGTCCTAGAAGTGCTGTCTTTGGCCTCTAAAACTTTGTAGTGGTTTCTCTTAGTTCATGGCTCCTCTTCCTTTGGAATAACTCAACCTAATACCCTAGAAAGATTAGCCTTCCTAACTCCTCAGAGCATGCTGAGTCTCCTGATGACCCAATCTAGGCACACCCTCCTCATATCTCCTCTACTGTAGCACTCACACACATGCAGTATCTGCTGCTTTACTAAATCATTACGTCAAGTTTATCTTTCCCACAAAATGGCACACTGGTAGCTCCCATTGTGTTCACTCTCTCCCATGTATCTGGTAACTCAGAGGTAAGAGGAAAGAAGTGTTAAAAGCTCATTATCTAAAATAAAGTTGAGAAAAATAAAATCACCTCAACTAAAATTATGTTATAAATTCCATCATAAATTCAGAAAGAGGATTTACTAAGGGAAGTAAGGAGTGTGTGGGGGGAGTCCATCCTTCTCCTGAATTCATTTAGATGCAGAATACAAAGGAAGACAGAAACGGGACTTCAGAGCTCACACATTGTCCTTGATCTCGCCTTGAAGCTGGCCTCAGCAACTCCAAACACTCCAGAATCAGACCAAAATCCACAACACTCTATTGTTCATACAAGGCAGAATTTCATGAAGACTCCCTTTAAACATCACTGCTTTGTCCCCCAAGTCCAATCCCAGGGCCAGGCAACTGCTCCCTTTTGCCCTTTCCTAGTGGACCTGCCACCAGAGGAGCCAGACCTCACCGCCTTCCCATCAGAGCCTACCTATGTTTTGTCTGGCTCCTTCTTATTTCCTATAAGTGCATGAACATCCTCACACTCAACCTCTGCTCTCCCCAGGATCCAGTCCTCTGGAAGGCAGAGCACATTGAGAATACACAGTGGTACCTCGGTTCACAGGCATAGTTCTTTCCACAGGTCCAGTTGCAGATTTCATTCCACCATTCTAATTGCATTGTACATATGTGTTTGAAATTCTGTTGCAACTAGAATCATGGAAAGTGTTAAGTTCTTGAACTGAGACACCACTGTATTAAGATATTTTGGTGATGTTAATCAGCAGTAGCTTTTGTCACTGATAATCCTTTATTTCTAGTGCCATGAATTCCCACAACAAGAACCACACCCGAGTGACTCAGGTCATAGCTTTTCTGTGACAAAGAAGAGACACCTCCCTGTGTACTCACTCTTAAGGCTGAGCCATGAGACTCAGAGCTCTGGGAAATAGATTTAGTGCTTTGCAAGAAGAAAGTGAGATGAAATACCCCTTTGACTATGGTGAGTGTGGCAAGTGAAGATGGCGCACATGGGCCTCACATTCTCCATCATGGAATAGAACCTGCTCTGGAGTTGGCAGAAATGTCCTGATAGGTGATCAGGAGCCAGTGGCCTCACAGGGCAGGGGCAGAAAGCCAGCGTATTTCATTGGGTACCGTTACCTTGGAGCAGGGCAATAACACAGCATTCCTGAGTGAGAAATTCCTTAGGGCACTCTTCAGTACCATTCTGGATCTCTTGGACTTGTACATGGATGTCAGAGGTCCCAGAAGATCCCAACTGTCCTCTGTGAAGAAGACAGGCAGAGAAGGGACAAATGGTGTAGCAGAGGCTGGGTTGGAGAAGAGTCATCAAGGATATAACCTCAACAACTAAGACAGTGACAGTAGTAGCCACACACTCATCCATCATACCAGCCTAGCACTTCAATAGCTACCAGAGAAGGATAGTATGTGGACCATGTGTCATGTCCTCCATACCAGGAGATCTCAGACTTTCCCCATACCTAGAGTAAGGCACAAGAACAAGGAAAGGAGTAGCGGTGGAACTGACCCATCCTTTAGCCAATACAAACTGTTGAGTCTTCTTAAATGATTACAGTTGGAAAGACCATTATTTGGAAAGTTTAAAATGTGTCACCTCCTCCCTGTCCTCTATACTGTCTGACCTATGCCATCAGAGAAGGCTGCAGAGGGGTGGGGCCTGAATCCCAGAGCTGCTGGAGATGCACAGAAATCCAGTTCTTCAGCACCAATGCTTAAGTCATTGTGATAATTCCAGTGTCCATGTAATTGTCACCCGGGATTCACAATGGCACACAACTCCTGGCTTCACCAGGATGACCTGATGATTAACAAGACACGCTCTTTCATAATCTCCAAGATAATCACTGCTGTCACTGGAAAGCTGTAAAATATACCCAACCTAACCATGTGATTGTTTCTAGCAGTAAGCACCTATCCCAAAAGATGACAAGGGAAACAGTCAGCTGCTAGTTCACTCAGAGAATACAGAGGCCAAAGACACATGGTAATGTTGGCCAAGTACTTCAGAAGGCCATTGCTGGTCACCTGCATTGCAGCCTGTCTGTGTGCCCATGAGAAGATGACACCAAATGAAGAGACAACAGCCAAGAGGGAGAAACCAGGTAGCACCTTAATCCTAATACTGTTGAGCTGTGATCTCTTTAAATGAAAGAGCTGTGGGTGAGGGCGCAGGCGCAGTTAGGAACAGCCGAGCCGGCAGAGGGGGATACCGTGCTGGCAGCTTTGCAAACACTACTTCAGCTGTTTCAATGCTATGGTTGGTTGTACAGAATGATTGTTATCTCGAGGCCTAAATTCTGCTGATTCAATTGCTCTTATTTGGATTTTCGAATTATTTCTGACAAGATAATAAGTCTCTTTCAAAACATTAAACTGGATAAATCTCCTGGCTGGAGGTCTCTAGTTCAATTTAATTTTCTGCAAATTTTCTAAGGCTCTAATGAGAAATCAAAATGAAAGGGCTTAATTGGAATTCCTCTAAGTCCCCAGCACGAGGTCCTGTGTTACAAAATGTGGACATGGACAGGCAGCAAGATTTTTTTCTTCCTCTCTCTCCCAGATTAGCTGAGTAAGTCCCACTTCTGACCTTTTTAGACTTTCATGTTAAACTTCAGTCTATAAAAGGCTGAGCATTAATTATAGAGCTTGATTTTTGCTTGTTTCTGTGGCCAATTTTAATACACTCTGCAGTTTTCTTTAGGACTATTTCAGGCTGCATATCATGTCTTCTGCTGAGCTGCATGGCCATAGCAAGTCGGAGGAGGGATTTGCAGAGCTGCTTTTCTGCAGATCTTGGAAGACAGGAGTGAACTTGTCGTGTTCCCTGGAAAATGGTTTCCAAAGTTCACTCGCATTCCCAGGAGCTTCCTCATGCCTGGCATCATTACCATGCACACCAGGCGATAACCACAGCCCTCCACTGGGAGTTGTCAGGGGCTCATGTATCAGGGGCTTCTCAAAGCTGGTTAGATGTATGTTTCATTTAGTCCTTCTCCATGTACCGTCCCAGCAGGGCAGATGCGTTGTCAGCACCCCGTCCACAGCAGCAAGTTGGGTTAGGGAGAAGCTACTTACTCAAGATGCATATAATTATTATGTGTCATAAGCAGATATTAATAATAAAATTTTTAAAAATTTACTTTAGTAAATTTTGAGGTTTTTTTTGGTTTGGTTTTTTGTGGTACCAGGTATTGAACTCAGTTCTTTAGTAAACTTAGCAAATCTGCTTTTAGTAGAACATGACACCACTAGAAGTAACAGGGTATCGTCCTTGTTAGACACCCACTAACAGGGTCATCTGTGGAGACTGACTCTTCAATTGCCCTTAGGACTTTCCCAAAGGTAGACATTGAAGTAAGAGAAATGTGAAATGGGGCATCATTTCCTCACTAAAAAAAGCTGCTGTCACTCGTCCTGGGAGAGAAACCAGCATGACAGTAACTAGCTCCATGCTTCCAGTGTTATGAGAGAAGACAGAGAGGCCACATTAGCAGTTTTGGCAAAGATCCCACCTCATTAGAGGTGACACTGGTCACTTTAATGGTCCTGGGACAAGTAGAGAAAGAGAGAGAGAGAAAGAGAGGGAGGGAGGAAGGAAGAGAGACGGAGAGAGACAGAGAGAGAGAGAGAGAGAGAAAGAGAGAGAGAGAGAGAGAGAGGAAGGGAAAGAGGGAGGGAGGGAGACAGAGAGGGAGGGAGCGAGGGAGAGAGGGGGAGACTGCCTCCCTGCAGAACAAAGTCAGCAGGCAAAAGAAGAGCCTCCTTGTGGACTTTATTTTTGTTCTTGCTTCTGCCTAGAATGACAGTGTCACCTCCCAGATGACAAGTGTCCCTGCAACCCATTAGTGGTCACTTCTGATTAATGAAACCATGTGGACAAAGACCAACTAGCCGCTACTTTGAATGGTTATTTTAAGTGTGAAGTTTGCTTTTGCTCAAGTCTTCCTGGCTTTTATGACTGATCATGACATTATGTGTGTGTGTGTGTGTGTGTGTGTGTGTGTGTGTGTGTGTGTGTGTGTATGAGAGAGACAGAGAGGTAGAAAGAGAGAGAGAGAGAGAGCAAGTAAACTGGCGAGAATGCTCTTCTTCTAAACTCAGTTTGCTCACTGAGCCTCACTATTAATATACATCCATTGCTTTTCAAATATACAGGGAAGGAATACAGTAAAAAAAAAAAACTAAGACAGCTTGCTTTGGCACAATCAGTACAAAAGCTTTCTAAATGAGGAGTCATTAGGAACTTGAACTTGCCTGATAGTGGCTTCCCTGTGTGTGGAAGACTGAGACCTTGGAGGGCTGCCTCAAGTGTCTGGGGTTGCAACACCAGAGCTCTCCTCCATGGTGTCACCAAGTTTAGCTCCTTTCTTTTAATCATGGTTTTATCAAGATTCACCTCATTAAAGCAAGACTCAAGTGATAAGAAGTAGACATTGAGAAAAGCAAGACAAATATGTTGGAAACCTTCATTGTAATAGGTATAAAATGTTTCTTTGAGTTTCCTGACATCCGAGGTGAAAAAGAAGCTGTGAGAAGATGCATAGTTTTCAATAGCAGATTTTAAACACCTCCCACATCTGTTAGGATGTTGGCACTACTTTGGGCTGTTCCATAGCTTTCTACCATAAATCTGAGCAAAGATCAGAAAAAAAATGAGTCCTTGAAAAAAATATTTTGGTAAACCTATCTGCCTTAAATAACACTTCGCAAGGCTGAACAGTAGCCTTTCTCAAATGGTGACCTCTTCCAGTCATTTCTGTAGAGGAATGACAGGATCACTCTCGATAAACCCTCAGAAGGACCACGGGTAGAAATTAACTTCATCGAAGCACCCCCCTGTGGAACAGAGAGACCGTTGTATGCTGGCAGTTGCTGAAGTTCACTTCTGATGAGTCGTGACAGAAGAAGTTGGTTACCCTGGGGCAAGAGATGGAAGAGAACATTCCAGAAAACACTAAATGGGAGTCAGAATCCCTTGTTTGTTGCCTTTGAACAGCGAATGTAACTGTGTGACACAGAGAAGGTTCCTTCTTCCAGAGCTACATGTTCTTGCTCTGTGCTGTCGTCAGAGGGTTGAAACAGTTCAAATGTTTTCAGTTCAGGTTTCAAGTTGGAGATTCGAGTCACCTTTGGGAGCTTGGAAGCTTGCACACACACGGCCCTTCCACAGATAAGCTAGTCCTGTGGCATGTTTCCACGGACAGGATTCAGGCCTAGGTTTTGAGGTCACTGATTGGAATGATCTCTAAGAAGCCCCTTCAAATACGTTCCTCCTTGAAGAATTTCCTAACTTGAACGATACATCCATTAATGATTCCCCTAAGCATGGACCAGATTTTTCTTACGAAGTCTGTTAGGTTAAAAAGAACGAACCAGGAAGGTCTGTATAAATCATGCAAAATGAGCTGTCTGCTTCTACAGCTGCGCGACAAAAATACCTCAGTGCACAACGTCTATTTTCCTCTCCTGCTGATGATAAACAGCACCTCTGTGATGCAGCGCGTGAGCCCCGTCATGTGTGACCTCAGTGTCCCTCTCTGGCTGCCTCTTCAAGTGGGCCTTCTCACCGTACTCCACCCACAGGCCTCTCCTGCATCACACTGAAAAGTAGAGAGGAAACTGAGCTGAACTTCAAGGATTGGCTGATGAAATGTGGATAAAAACACTAAACAGTTATTTCAGCTCATATTTTGAGTAACCATAAATTCTGCAGCTATGTAGCTGAGGCTGTATTAGGTTGGTGCCTATTTAAATCTGTTTATTGGCCTTTGTAGAAATGAAACAATATCCTGACTCCCCTCTGTCTGGCACCATTAAAAGAAAATATCAACCAAGAAACAGACTTAATAGTAGCTTAAATCCACACCTCAGAGCATTGCTCAGATGGCCCCGAGGAAAGCCCCTTCCAGGAGACTGGACCAGGCTAAAAGTGGAATCTGTCTGCAGGATGGTCCTCTCCCTCCAGGAGGCTCATAGACAATGCCATCTGAAA
This sequence comes from Petromus typicus, assembly GCA_004026965.1. NCBI lineage: Eukaryota > Metazoa > Chordata > Mammalia > Rodentia > Petromuridae > Petromus > Petromus typicus. Next base: position 94,940 of record PVIR01002027.1, read on the forward strand.
GGACCTGGAGCTCAACTTGCCATAGCTGTGATTGATCAGGAGGACTATGCTCCAGCCTTTCATTCCTACTCTCAAGTCATTTGCTCCAATTCCATGCATTGGTCAGCTTTCTGTTGCTGTGACAAAATACCTAAGAAAATCATCTTAAAGGACAAAAGATTTATTTTGGCTCATGGTTTCTGTCCACAGTTATTTGCTCCATTGTTTCCAGGCCTGTGGTAAAGCACTGCATCTGTGGGGGTGAGGTGGAGCAGAGCTCCTCTCTCACGCCATAGGAGCAGGATAGGGAGGGAGGGAGAGAGAAAAAGAGGGAGGGGGAGAGAGACTAAGCTAAATCCAGGGACATGAGAGTCTTTTCAAAGTTGCAGGTTTATCTAAGTAGGCCTTACCTCCTAGGTTTTCACCATCTCTTAGTAATACTTTCAGATCAAGAATTCATCAACAGTCTTCCACTGAAGTTAGAGCTTTCATCTAATTCCCTCATCTTTTGGTGACCAAGGCCCAGCACACGGCCTTTGGGAACTTCCCAAGTCCAAATCACAGCACCATCCTAACCTTTTGCTAAGACTTCTACATTTCAATTTTTATATTCCCAGGACTTTTTGAAAATAATATAATTGGCTTCTATATCAAGAGACTCCTACCTACTACACCTACCTTCTCTGTTTAAAACAACTGTCCTCCTAGAAAACAGAATAAATGCCATTAAAAATTCTGATAAGAATTTGCTAACACACAAAAACACTAAATTATTGAAGGGATTATGGTTCCATTATAACATATAAATACTACAATAAACCAAAAATACTGTAACCAAAAAAATTGGAAAGTGAAAGTGGAAAGGGGACAAAATTTATGCAGCATAATAGACTCATTTATAGTAAAGACCCAAGAGGTAGTTTTAGAACTCAAAGAGAATTAACAGCAGAGAAAAGTTAATCTAAATTCTTATCTAATATATTTTCTTGGCTATCGAGGTATGTTTTTGAAAATTGCTATGGTAATACTTTGTAATTTAAAAAGTGTTTTATAGAAGTTTAGAAATGTCTTCAGTGTATATCAGTTCTTTCTCTTCTGCTGGATTCATAGAAAATTAAATGTAAATATTTTTATTTTAGAAAAAGTATATATAATCATTCCATCCTCACGTAAGTATTTCTTTTTCTCAATATGTATTCTTGTAGAGTGTGGAAATATGTTTACTAAGTATTAATAATAGTTGTTTCTGTAGTGTTGGAGGTTCATTTGTTATTTCAGTGTTAGTGCTTTTCTGTCATTTGCGTTTTTTCCTTTGAACATGTACTATTTTTACAGATTAAAAAATAGGTTGATAACTAGTGGCCCATGGGTGGCTTCAAGATAAAAAGAAATTACATGCAATATTTTATGTGTCATATATGTGTGAATTTTTTTCTGAAAAGCACATTATGTTTTCCTCGGATTATCAGAAGAGTTTCTGACTCCAGAATATGATTCTGTGCATATATCAGTTTGAAAACTTCTGGCTAATCACAAGGCTAGCTTCCCCTTGATTGCCAGCTAAGTGTGAGACACTAGACCAGGAACTTTATGTACCGTCATCTGCCCCTGTCACAGCTTTTTACGGTAGACATTTTTACTTCCACACTGTGGAGGAGAAATGGGACTTGGGGAGAGTCAGTCATGTGCCCAAGGTCACACACAGTCAGGAGTATCTCAAGCCAGTTCCACCTGGGCCTGAAGCACACACTTGTTTTACTGTGTTCTGCTACCTCATCCAACAAGTCATGGGAAGTCATTCATCTGCCATTGTCTGAAGAACCACAAAATGCTGGCCACGGTCACAGGTGCTGGGGATGCAGCGAGGAGCATGAGACAAACCCCCGCTTTCCCAGAGTTGATCTTTCAGGTACAAGCTCAACATAGTTTCAAAATATGTTTATCTCATTGCAATCATTTGATGCGATCAAGCATTTCTATTGCTGCTTCATAAGTAACACACCTAACCCCGAGAGAAGTTAGAGATTAATCAAAGTTGTGTAGATACGGGCCTGGGGATTTAGCTCAGTGGTTCCAGCACCTGCCTTCCAAGTGCAAGGGCCCTGGTTTGATCTCCAGTAACCACATACAGCAATGCTAGGCGTGGAGACTCACGTCCACCAGCAATCAGAACCACATACCACTGTGCTGGGCATGGTGGCTCACGCCTGTAATCCCAGCACTTGGGAGGCAGAGGCAGGAGGACTGCTGTGAGTTCAAGGCTGAGCTCAGGGCCAGCCTGAACTACAAAAGGGAGACCCTGTCTCAAAAAAAAAAAGAAAGAAAGAAAAAAGTTGTGTAGATATGGATTATGGAATCAGGATATCAGACTTCACAGGCCCTAGTTTTATCCCTAAGTGTAAAATATGCATATAATTTTTAAGTGACACTAAATTCTAATAGCAGATACTGATGGTATTAGTAGGTAAAAGTCAAAGGCATATTTTTCCCTTGTTGTCCCTAATCTTATCTGATAAAGACTGTCCTGTCGGACATCGTGAAACATTAAATCTTTTCCTGCCTCACCCCCATCTGCCCTTTCTGTCCATTTCTGATGTTCCTAATTTGTCACCTATGACCCTCAACTTGTTCTCAGGAGTTTAGACATAATTATCTGGGGACACACACGTGCATAAGAATGAGGCACAAGCTCTCTCCTTCCCAGGGACATGGTGGAATTTGTTAAGCCCAAGAAACTGTAAAACTTAAAATTACATCATAAATGGTGGAATTTTAGGTTCTTGAAGTGGTTTATTTCACTGGAATCATTCATAAGTTATCTGGGAGCTTGCTTAAAACACATATTACCAGACTCTGGAGTTCTGGTTGGTGGCTGAAGGTCTGCTTATTTAGTAAACTCACCAGAGTCTGTGGGCAATACATTTGAAAAGCACTGGTGTATTGAGAGAGTGGGTTGACAGCTCATCTAGGAACCCCTGGGTCATGGCTATGTTCCTGGTACATTTGTCAGAGCACATGTCACATGGCATTGCCATTGACGACCACCACACAGTGGGAACCACTCCGAGTCCTCTTTGTAGTTAAAGTCTCTGGCACACGCTTCTCCATCCAGAGCTAATTAGTAAATATCTACTAAATTCATAAAGATAGGCTCAGCTCCACTTTGATCTCATACAGTTATGCATACACTCACACAAGTGCACTCACACATACTCTTTTCTTCTTTCTCTCCCTTTCCTCTTCTCCTTCTCTGCTCTCTTTCCTTTTCTTCTTGCTCCTCTTCCCCTTCTTCTTCCTCCTCCCCTCCTCTTCCTCCTTCTTCTTCTTCCCCCTGACCTTTTATATTCACATGGAAAAAACTGGTGCTAGCTCTGCCGCTCTAAAGGATGCCTGGAGTGAGTACTAACCTTCAAGATATACTAAGAAGGAAGACTTTGTCCAGCCACCACTGACTTGGCAGCTGGAGAAAAGCAAACTGGCATGTTGAAAACGAAAGCTAAATTCTTGATACATTCTGTGCCCATCAAGCAACAAATGAACTAAAGACTGCATGAACCGAGTGAGGTGAAGTACACTGGGAATCCCAGGTACGTGGGAGGCTGAGGCAGGATGACTGCAACTATGCAATAAGCCTGGGCAATTGAGTGAGAACTTGTTTCAGAAAACAAGTCAAAAAGCACTGAAGAAGTGGCTCCATCCTAGAGCATTTGCCTCAGATGCATGAGGTCCTGAGTTAAAAAAAAAAAAAAGGAGTCACAATATCTGCAATAGTGAACTTGGGATCATAGAAAAAATTGCCCAGATATATAACTGGAACTAGAACTGTAAAATTTTCTATCATATCCTTAATTGATTTGATCAAACCTAAGAAATAGAAACAATTTTGATCTTTTCTTGTACATTATCATGGAAAGTTCAATGATGCATTTGGGAAATTGATTTTTTTTTACTTGGCTGCTACAGTAAATAGAAGTAGAATTCTAATTCAGAGCAGTAATGGACCATCCTGCAATCACTCCACTTTGGGAATACCTAGACTGTCTCAACAGCGACTTTGGTAACAGTGTCACACCCTCATGGCCTGCCTGGTGTCGTGTGGGAGCTCACTGGTATGTATATAGCCAATCTGTCCACTTGGGAAGGCAGCTCAGCAGCTCTGCTAACTTCCCACAGTTCAACATCCAGACCTAGACTCCAGCACTGAGCAGCCCCAACAGTGGAACAGATCAGGGACTTTTATGTTTGGAAGAAAATCCATTTGTGAAGATGGTAGAATTTGTCCTAATAGGACTAAGTGAGGTCCCAACTGCTGTGAGTTCAGAGTATCCTCACAGACCTGGAACTGTTTAAAAGATGTGGCTCTCTAATTTATACATTTGTGAAAAAAATTTTAAAGGTCATCTAGTTTAATCTCTATGAATTGAGTACTAACAACTTGTTTGAAAACCACAGTTTCTTCATGTGTAAAACAAGAGGCTTGACAAATTGAACTGTAAGATCTCTTCTAGTTCCAACATCCCACAAGTCAACAAGAATATATACGATCATCAGCAGGCGGTCAGGGCTCCTGGGAGCACTGTCAAGCTATCAGATAAGAAATGGGGAGCACGACTGTCTTGCTCCTGCAAATTTCAACTTACTTATGTTCACTTTAACTTAAGGTGTTTAAAGGAAAATGTGGACTCATCTGGAAGATGTATCAAGATTTCCCGGGGAAAATAAGCATTAGCATTCCTTTCAGAGTGGTGAAGGCTTAATTACAGGCCCTGATGATAACCTTTCATTGCAGAGAACATCTCTCCTCTTACCACAGAGGAGACCACAGAGGAAGTGTCAAAAGGGTAGTAAAGTTTTCAAAGCTTAAAAAAAGGAAAAGGCAGGTTTTCTCACACTTCCACAAATGCTGATTACTCATAATGACAAGTCATTATCCCAATCCATTTCTGGAAAGTCATAAAGACTCGATAGGTCAAAGCAAAAATGTCATCTCAGGCGCCAGCAAGCGATAGCACCAAATTAACCCTCAGCACACTTGTATTTACCACTGTCTTTTTCCAGGGAGGGAGAATATAGAGGAAGGAACCTGAAGAAAGAAAACAAGTACGCAGCTGGGAAGGCAAAAGAAGGTGTTGATCTCTTAATTACAGGTTTACATCCAGGCCCTGTAGCACATTTAAACTACATGACATAACTTGGCCTTCTAGTGATGGGGAATAAGACTCACACACAGAACTGTAAAATCAGAGGTGGGGAATTTGGCAATGTCAGACATCTTTTGGGGGAGAGACAGGAAGTGGTTAAGAGATTCGGCTGTGGATAGCAAGGGATCTTTTAAACAAATCATTTATAATATTGTTCCACTCAGAATCTTCTAATAAATTATTCATAATTTAATTTACATATTTAATCATGTATTCAGTCAATAAATATTTTCTGAATATCTACTTTTTCCCATTGTTCTAGGTTCTAGGGATACAGTGAATGAAATCATGTTTGACCTCACTGAATTTCCAAAAGGGAAACAACAATTAATCATGCAAATACAAATATAATTAAATGACACATTATTAAATATACTCAAGAGAATGAACAGGGAGGAGGAGAAATTTAAATAGTCTGCTCTATACAGGAGAGAGATGGGGGTAAGAAGTGAGTCAGGCAGACAGGTGTCCAGGTTAGGAATGAGGGTTAGCAGCGTTCCGGGAAAAGGTTCTGGGCTGAGGCTTTGGGAAGGAAGAGCTGGATGGGAGGAACGAAGTGAAACTGGAAAGAAAGTCATGTGGTTGAGACAAAGGACAGGTGTGAAGAGTGAGGCAAGCAGAGGCAGGTGGGATGGGCAGGAGGCTCTGGGTTACCAAGGCTGGGAAGCAGGGGGAGAAAGGAAGCAGGCAGGGAGGGCTGTGCATGCCCGCAGGCAGCAGGGATCCAGGCTGGAACACGGGGACTGTGTGAGAACTGTAAGAAGGAACAGAGAGAGCTCTGTAAAGGAAGACACAGACTCTGGCTTCCTCCAGACTCAATGCTGGGTCATCAAAGTACTTCAGTTGGAAAGTGATCTAATCTGACTATTTTTTAGAAATCATGCTGAGGAGAAACAGTAGAACTTAAAGAACAAAAACTACATGGAACAACATGGAGCCTCTTAGAAGAAAACATTTTAAAAATCAGCTCAGAAGATAATATACTGTAAAGTACTATTTTGTAAAGCTCAAAATCAAGCGAAACTAAGCCATACATTCTGGAGGGGATACAGACGAGATATAAGAAGCTATTCTTTAAAGGAACTGTAAACATTTAGAATGGTGGTTCCTATGAGAAGAGAAAAGCCACAGGGCAAGTAGGGGACAGATCTGAATGAGAAGACACAATTCATACCACCACGCCGGACAGGAAACAGTGAGGGATCAAGGGAGGAGGAGGGAGAGTACATTCTTCCAGGCCACACCCACAATGGCCCACCTCTTCCCACCAGGCTTCACCTCCCAACATCACATCCAGCTATAAACCCACAGATGGATTAAATCTATGATGAGTACCATATGCCATGAGCCAGTCACCTCCCAAAAGCTCCAGTTATAGGCACAAAGACTTTGGGGAATATCTAGATATAAACCATGACATATAAAAAATATATATTATATAATATATTATATGATATATTATAATAATATAATATAATATAATTATATATTATATCATATTATATAATATATAAAATATATATTATGTAATATATTATATAATATATTATATTATATTATATAAAATATATATTATATAATATATTATATAATATATGAAATATATTATATAATATATTATATATAATATTATACTATATATTACATTATGTATTATATATGTCATGGTTTATATCTAGATGTATTATATATAATATATATAATATATATATACACACATACATTATTATGTATTTATCTTATATACATGCTTTCTATTCAGTTTGTTCATCTCCAGCAACCCTATCAGTTTTTTGAGGGAAGTGTGCTTAAGCTTTCTCTTTCTTTCCTTCCTGCCAAGTGCTGACATAGGGAGAAACTTGAAGAACTTTCTGTCTTCCCCCACTGATCACCAAAACTGCTCCTCCGCTCTTGTGGCTATTCTAGGATGGGCCCTTCTTCTCACTATTCTAGGATGTACACTGTTGAGAGAAGGATTTTCCCGTAGATAGAAAGATACCAGTTCTATGCAAGACTAGCTCTCTCTTAATAGATCTCCTGAATTGTAAGCCCTGATATCAGGCACAATGACTAATAAAATTCCCCTGCATTAGGAAGCAGCAATTCCCAATTGGCCTGATGCTAAGATATCTGATTTTTTTCCCCGTATTTCTTCCATAATCTTTTTTTTTTTCCAGAACCAGGGAACAAACTCAAGACCTTGTGCTTGTCAGGCAGCACAATGCCACTGATCTAAAGCCCGGATCTTTTCCCATAATCTTTTCATTATCATTGTACATGCACTCCATTACCAAGAATTTTGGAAATTTACTGCTGAGCAAGAGAGAAGCTAAGATTCAAGATTCAGTCTTGGGAAGAGCCACAGAAATCAGGATGTAGACTTTTCATTGAGTAAATGTAAGAATGAAGTAGGAGAAGACATTTGAAAATCAGATTCTGAATTACAGAGCTAGGTAGAAGCCTGAGACAACCAGCAAGAAGAGCTGAGATACACCATAGTCCAAGTTTCATGTGCAAAAACAGGCCCAAGATAGACAAAAACAAGTTGATCCTTTAGGAAGAGGAGTCATTCCAAAGACCCCAAACACCCAGACTTTGGATTTATTTTTAGTAAATTATTAGTATCTGTCAGGCATTATGTACCAGGCACCACTTATTAACATTTACAGAGATAGCCTCATTTAATGTGTGCAAAAAGACATATGACTTTACTGTTATTGTCCTCATTTTGCCAAAGAGGAAAGTGAGACTTCGGAAAATGAAACAACTTGCCTTAAAGCCACATTACGACGGGGAGAGATTAGTGACAGAATCTCTGTCACTCAGTTGAATTTAAATCTAGACAGTTTTGCTCCCCAGCCGCTATCTTAGCCAACAACCCATACTCAAGTGAAACTGCACCTTCAGTTCCGGTTAAGATTTCCTGACAACCTGTGTATGTCATAAAAATTGCAGATGACTTTATATACACTTGATAATTGGTAATTGGGCATTTTTGTGATTATGTGCGAAGAGCCCAGGACTGAGAAAGAGCCCATAGGTAAGGATGTCACACTACTCCACCTCCAGCCCTCTGGGGGGCTTTTGTCTCCCTCCAGCTCTACTCAGACAACTTCCACTCCCTGAAGTGTTAAAGAAAGGGAGTGAGAAGTAGAAAACACAAGAGGACAAGCCTTAGTGTTCTAATTCTGATTGTAAAAAATCAAGAAACTATATAAATTCTGTTTCTGAATATCTGTAATTTGCTTAATCCCAGACTAGAGACGGCTAAAAAAGTGTAGTTAGAAAGCAAATAGGATTATTGGATTGTGAAAGGGAGATCTACATAGTTTAGAACCATTTTATATAAAACTGAACCATTTTTATGTTTCAAAGAGGAAGTGTCAGACAGTATCAAGTGAATCTGAATCTCAAAAGAGAGAAACAAAGGTTTCCCTTTGCTGAGAGCCTGAAAACTCGATGTCGGTGGGAGGTGACTTAGGTTAAACACTTGCTCTGAAGTACTGATCTTGCTGTATTAGGTCTGAGAGTAAACCAGGCCTCTCCTGTTTCCTGGATCTATCTCTCTAATCTCTTAATCTTTCAATCTCTGTGTGTGTGTGTGTGTGTGTGTGTGTGTGTGTGTGTGTGTGTCTGTCTGTCTGTCTGTCTGTCTCTACAAAACTCTCCTCTTTCTCCTCTTTCCTTTTCCCCTGTAAAATTTGCTGTAATTTCTGTGCCTTGTTCAGCCTCTTCACAAGGTGGCACTTAAAATCGACGCTGCGGCAGTTTCTGTGAAATCGTCTCATTTTTTGTCATTGTACTAAATTTATTTTTCTATTGGAAGAGCAAGGTCTTCTTGTGTAAGGACAACTCTCTGATGCTACTCTTGTCTTCCCTGGTCCCAAGCCAGCTGCAGCTGAGTACGGTGATGATTTTGGTTTGAATTCTGAATCTTCGTGATGTTGAATCTGTTACTGACTTTTCTTCTATCAGTGAGAGACTCAACGGATGTAAAGCCCTTAACCCAGTGCCTAGCACATGCAAGTATCCATTATGCACTAGCTTTATTTATCATTATCCGATACAGACTGTGAGGAATGGCCTCCAGGCCTGACAGCTGGAAGATGATATCCCTATTCCTGCCTCTCTGGAGCTTTAGAGATCCTTCCATTTTCAAGGGAGGGAGAAGCCAAGCCCTCCTTGCTCCCCTCCCTCCAGGCACCACTACAGCTCCTCTCCATCTGATTTGAGGGTCTATTATCATCTCATTGAGATGCCACTTAGACGAAGCCCTCAAATGTAGAGCTGCAGAAGGGGCCGGGAGTAGATGGGGTGGAAGCCTGCCCATTAGCATTCCATCCATAATAGAGACCATTATCTTGGCAGCAAAATACCCCAGCAGTAGTGATGGGAGGAAATGAGGGTGGGTTACCAAAGCAACAGAGAGATGTGAGCTGAGCTGTTTCTATGGCAACAGAGAGCAGGCACAAGAGCACTCTCCTAGTCTGAGCATAGGTTATAGACTCTCCAACAGCAAAGACAGTGCATCAGGTGGGTCGCACCACAAAGAGTGAATCAGAAAACTTCTCTTAGGCTCTTGGGCAGAATTAAGCTCACAATAGAGATCTCCACTCTTCATATTGGAGCCTGGATCCTTACTAGGAGTCTTTGGTTACTGGTTGATTAGCTTCTCGATCTCATCAATTCTTATTTATGATCTGCAGTATCTAACAGGTCCTACGTTAGCTAACTCCCTTTATGGAAACCCAGCTCGTAAGCTATCTAAATAAAGCAGTGGACAAATATCTGAGTAATTTCTCTTTTTCCTCTGACTTAATTTTTTTTGAATAAATAACTCACCTTATTAGAAAGTCAATTAGTGTCTAGAAATGAAAACATCAGTCCACACACATTTAACACTCCTGCCTTCCCTTGGTTCTCAGCGGCAACCACTTCAGACATCCTTAGCTCTATGTATTCCCATATTTTCAAGACTTTCCATACTCAATATGATTGCCTGTACAAGTGAGCTGGTAAAGCTGTCTCACACCTCACCTTTCCTGAACTAAACCCCCTCATATGATAACACTGCAACTTGTCCTTAATTCCATATTTATGGATTGTTTTCAATATTAAGGACACACGAATACTGACTCACTTCTGAGCTGACAGGGCACTTTAGTGACATAATTATACTTGGCCAGGGGCCTAGGGGACTCTCCATTCAAGATGGTGAATATGAATGAATTGTTCTTGTGATATTTCAACACAAGGCACAGATCCAATCCTGCCTCCTAAACCAAACCCCCACTTTTGCCCTCATATTCAAGTTGACATTTTTAGCTCCCACATATGAGAAAGAACATATTGGCACTTGTCTTTCTGACTCTGGTTTATTTCACTTAACATAACACCTTCCAGTTCCATCTTGTGCAAATGACTGGACTTTGTTCTTCTTTATGGTGGGCATGGCTCCTTTGTGTGTTATGGGCTGGACCCTAAATGTCCTCCCAAAACCTTGACCCAGTGTAGCTGTGGTCAAAGGTGGGGCCTAAGGATGTAGTTTGATCATGAGGACTCTCACCTCATCAGTGAGTTAATATACTAGAGGACTCGTTGTTTAATGAGCTGTTAGGAGGTGGTGGAAATCTGAGGTGATAGGGTCTAGTTGGAGAAAATAGGTCATTGAGGATACGTCCTTAAAAGATGTATTTTGTTCCTGATTTCTCTCCCTCTCCTTTGACCTCTTTCTCTGCTTTCTCTCTGCCATATGGGGAGCAGCTCTGCTCTATCCCAGCCAAAGAAACCATTTTCTCCTTTAAGTTGATTGCATGCAAGTATGTTGCTACAGCAACAGAAAGCTAACTGACATGTGTGTACACCACACGTGTTTTATCCATTCATGTGATGAAGGATATCTAGGCTGATTCCACATCCTGGCTGTTGCAACCAGTAAACGCAGTCACGTAGGTATCTCTTTGGTATGCTGATTTCATTTTCTTTGCCTATATAAACAGAAGATCAATATGATGAATCTATTTTTAGGTCTCCATAATGGCAATACAAATTTACATTCCCACCAACTGTGTACAAGAATTCCTTTTTCTCTACTGCCTCATCAGCATTTGATAATTTGTGGAGTTTTTTTCATATTGGCCATTCTGACTGCATAGATAACTTGTCATTATAGGCTTTTAAAATTAATTTTATCGATCATCTTTTGATATGCTGATGACATCCATCATAGGAAATTTGTACCCATGCATATTTGATTCTTCTTTATTTCACCATTATGTTTCCTTCTCTTTGATTCTTCTTCTCCTTCTTATTTACAAAAACTTTGCTTGCATTTTTTCCTTTTATTCTCTTTTACTTCCTCTCCTCTTCCTTCCGTCCCCACCCCCTGTTCTCCTCATTTCAACATTTTCTTCCTACTTTCCAATATCTATCATCCACTTTTGGTTTCTCATACAAGAGAAATAATGTTATATTTGAACGTGTGTCATTGCAGTTTTGATTTGCATTTCCCTGGCAGCTAATGGTATTAAACATTTTTTTTATATTTTCAGTTCGTTTGTATTTCTTCTTTTGAGAATTTTTTATCCAGATCATTTGGCTATATTTAATTGGAATATTTGTTTTTAAGTTTTCTGAGTTTTTCATATATTCTAGATGTTAATTTTTGTCACATGACTAGGTGGCAAACATTTCTTCTCCTTTCATAGGTCTTCTATTCACTCTGTAGATTACTTCCTTTGCTTCACAAAGTATTTTAGTTTGAGTTAATCCCATTTACATACTTTTGCTTTTGTTTTCTGTATTTTTTTGTTCATATAGAAATGCCTATTGCAATGATTGGAAATGTTTTCTGCTAGCAGTTTCATAGTTTCACGTCTTACCCTTAGGTCTTTGATCCACCTTGAGTTAACTTTTGCACAGGGTCAGAGGGATCAAGTTTCAAAACTCTGCACATGGATATCTGGCTTCACAGCACCACATATCAATGAGGCTGTTCTTTCTCCCATCTGTATTTTGGACATATTTGTCAACAGTCAGTTGATTAAGGAGATGCAGAGTCCTACTCAGTCTCTGGGCCCAGTTTTGGCATGCCCTGCTTTCCACTGTATTTGATATGCCCATATCAGGAGGATTTGCTCTGTTCCTCTAGAAAATCATTTCCTACGGCTTGACAACGGAACTGGCGGTTGAAGGACACTACCTGTGCTTATGTAGACTTCCGCCCAACTCCCTTGTTTCCAGCTTGTGCTTGTAGCTGGCATCTGGAGTCTCTGAGCTTCACCTCAGGGCCACAGGTGACCTTCCCTCCTACTTCTCTCCTCTTATACAGTTGAATTCTGATGTCGACCAAAGTGGAGTGGGGTCTGATTCTTTTTCTTGTGCTGTTTTGGGATGCTTTTAATACATCCCTAAGTCTGGATATTTTATAGAAGATCTTGGCTGCCTGGGTGGTAACCTCTGCATGAATGATTTTGCTAAGGGGCTGTATTAAACAAAATACCTGCATAATGTTTAAATTGCAGTGCCATTATTTTCAATGTGTGCTATTTAAATCTATCCAGAGAACAATTCAGCTTGAAATGTATTGAAAAACTTGTTTTTGTTTTTAATTTTCCATTCTAGAACATTAGAGGAAAAAGCTACATGATTTGACCTTTCGATTTAGCAAGCTTCTTTTGTGACTATCCTAAGAAAATAATTCAGGATAAGCACTAAATAAGATTGATCACTGCTATATTGAGTATGATTGTGAACAATGAAAATTTTATCTAAATGTCCAACAAAGAAGCGAATGGTGATATACGAATGCAATAGAATATGCCATTGTCTTTAGTGAAAGAAACTGAACATAAAGTTGACTTTATATTCTGGCCACAGCGCATAAAACATTCATTATAATCTTTGTAGTGCAAATTTCCCATCTGTAAAGTGGGATGGTAAAAATATGACCACATCTGTCTTATCAAACACAAGATAATAAAGACAACCCTCATAGAGCTATCATGAGGTTCAGAGGAAAAGATACTTCTGAAGTCTTAGCTTAGTTAGTGTGCGGTAAACGGTCTCTACATATTGTTTCCACACTGTGCTGTGATATATGTACACAGCTTATGTTCCATGCCTATATTTTTTTTCAATAAATAAAAATTAAGACATAAAAATTACTTCCATTATCATATGAGAGCATTTCTATTAAAATGGAAACTTTGTAACCATTGAAGTCCTCAGGTTTGTTTAGAACAGTTGTTCTCCACGTGGGGTTCCAGGAACCAGGAATATTGGCCTCATGGGAAAAATTGTTAGAAATATGAATGCTTGGGCCTCATCCAAGACCTTCCGGATCAGAAACTCAGGGTGGGATTCAGCAATCTGTTCTGATAGCCTTCCAGGGTTCTCTGGTCTTGCCGGATGGTTTGTAGCTATAGCTGCATGTCAGAATCACTTTAAAAGCTTAGCACATAACGACACTCTGTCCAATCCAGATCATTGACACGACACTCTTCTGACAGTGCTCAGGCATTGGAAATTCTAAACAGCCAGAGCTGTGCAAATGTAACCTGGACTGAGAACCAGGATTGAGGGATTACTGCACGGAAACTACGGAAGCTGGGTGGGCCAGAAGGAAACTACGGAAGCTGGGAGGGCCAGAGGGAAACTACCGGAGCTGGGAGGGCCAGGAGCTTGACAGACAACCTCTTCACTTTAATGGAATCTAAGGGGAGAAGAGAGGTGATTGAAAAGGCTCTTCCAAGCCTCCCATACACACATGGATAGTTAGTAGGTCGTGATTCTCCACCTCTGAGAAACTGCCTCTTTATAAAGTGAGATCTGGGGACCTTGATCCTAAGGAAAACCTGGTGTTCCTTTTTTTTTTTTTTTTTTTTTTTGAGATAGGGTCTTGCTTTGTAGTTCAGGCCAGCCTCGGACTCACAGCAATCCTGCCTCTGCCTCCCAACTGCTAGGATTACAGGGGTGAGCCACCACGCCCGGTAACCTGGTGTCTTCTTGGCAGCCAGACAAGGCAGTCCCAAATTCTCTGTTTGCTGCTCACAGCTCCCTTTACCTTTGAGATTCAACGTCTTCTCAAAAATCTGAACCATGTCCTATAAGAATAAATTTCAATTCCTGATACTTTGGGGGGGTTTCATCTTGGTGATTGGCTGACAAGCTTCTCTCAAGAAATGACATTAAAATCAACATTCCTGGTTTATTTTATTTCCCCTCTCCTCCCATTTTCTCACTGGTTTGCTTTTATCCCAGTGAATGTTTTATGTCTTTATAATCCTCCTCAGATCCTGTTTTAGAATTCACTGGGGCAAAATAAATAAGAAACTATAAAAGCCAATCACTTACATTCTTTTTTTTTTCTATTTTTTTATCTTTATTGGTACATTAAATATACACATCATGATTGCACTCCATAATGGGGATTTGTACCAGTATAAGACACAACTTAATTCTCATTTTTTCCCATAGCCTCACCCACCCTACCACCCCCCCATATATATAAAATTTGTTTCCTTACTTTTTTGTTACAATCTCAACATTGTCCCCTTTCACCTTATTTTA